>BJBW01014504.1:0-42561 GCA_004320125.1 Scolopax mira | reverse complement strand
TATTGATCCCTGGGGGACACCACTGGTTACTGGCTTCCAACCTGAGCAATATCACATTAAGTATAAGAAATAATGCATAACTATTAGAAAATTCTGCTGATCTGGCAAATGCAACAATCACCAGTTTTCTAAGACAGGTGTAGCAAATCAGGTGAAGCTATTTTGCCTAAGGCCATTTTCACCATCATCTTTATGTGTATCTTGTACTGCTTTTTCACATCTCACATTTCATTTTTCATCTCCTCCAACATATCAATTATCTACTGATTTCTTCATTTCAGAATATATTGGTCCTCAACTTCAGTACAAAGGGGATTAAGGTGGCCATTGATTTAGCACAGTGGATTAAAGTCAATGTTGACACACTCACAGCAACCAGCGAGGAAACAGGGCCACAATATTATACACCAACCTTGCACTGAAAGCAAATACACAGAGGTGTAGTATAAACTGCCAGTTAGAGGAATGATCAGAGTCAGTAAAATGTTAGTTCCTGTGGAAAATAATAGTTTCTGTGAAATCAATAGCTTCAGCAGGAACATTTCTGTTTTCTCAAGAAAAGCATTTAATTTCCCCTCTTTCCCCAGCTATAAGTAAACTGAAACACAGGAAGGAAAGATGAATAGTATTTACTTATCTTCTGTAACTACACATCTTGGTGTGTCGTCAGCTTTTCTGTCAAACTCTTCTTTCATTTACTCAAGCAAATTTCCAGGGACTGTTTACTTTTCTCCTTTAATAACCTTCATTAGGTGAGATCCTGTTCTTTACTTCAGCAAAGCCAAGTCCTCTATTTATTCTTGTAAGAGAAGTTACTTTGGATCCACACTTGTAGCTGGAATTGGGGCTTTGCCCTCTGATCATAAGCAGAAAATATGCATGTAGTTCTCTAAACTGTGAAGGCCTCAGAGTCAGATACAAGACTTCTTAACTTGTGCAATACATATTTTGATAGAAACTCAATTGTTCGTGCTGTCACTCCTTCTTGATGCATCACAAGATCACAGTGTAACACACTCATTAATCAAAATGTGATGAGAGCGTAAGATCAGGCTAGCCACATTTAATTCACAATGGAATCAAAGATCTGAATGTATTAACTTACTCAAAGTTGGGTGGGAGATGTGACACTGGTCATTTTTTTAATGTAATGTAACAGATAGCAATGGACGATACACAGACTCGGGGAGCAGTCTGGTGCATGCCTATGATAAACAAGGTTTCCATATGTTCATTTTAGTTGGCTAAACAAGCTGTCATGATACAACAATCACAGATAAAATCCTTCATACCTAAGTGGTTTAACTGGATTGACAAGTGTTCAGTTCCACCCTTGTCATTCAACAAAGGAAGATTGGGTTAACATAGACTAAACCCAGGAATAACACAGACCTCAAGGTCAGCCTTTGTTTTCTGTTGGCGTTGCTTCCAAAAACCCCAAAGCAAACCTAAAGCAAACCAGTATAAAACCTCCTTATTTTCATATTCTGTTCAATGGCAAAACAAGCTGGACACTTAGGATGGAGAAAGTGTGATGAAAAATCTAAAAATATTGCACTATATAGAAAGTGAAACAATTTGGCATGCCTGACTTTGCAGCACTAGGTGCAGCAGATTTGAAACACCATTGGTGTTACGTATTATTTGCTGCGTTTTTCTAGTGAAAATACTGTAGTAGTCATGAATGCTTCTCCACTGGACTCACAACAGCCAAGTAGAGGAAAATAATTTTAAGCCAATGCATCTGCTGACCTGTGTCTTACAAGGCATTAAAGCATGAGTGCTCTCTAACCTCAGCCTCAGTTGCTTCCAAGCCAGGGGAATTCCTGTTGAATGGACTTCCCAGACTGCACTCAGTGTGATGGGACTTCTGACCTCTGTCACTAATCTTGCCTTCAGACTTTAGTACCTGACACATTTTTTGTTCAGCACAGTCATCCCTGGTAGACCTACAGTCTACATCCTACAGGAGGAAACTTGGGGAAAGGAGATCATGGCACAAGCCAGACCCATTGAAGTGAAGTTGGATCCTGGTCAGAAACTTCTTCACATCCACTCTGTCTTTGAAGTCAGCCTGACTTTGAAGTTTGCAGGCAATGGATAACTGTAACCTGTAACATTCAGAAGATTTTTTAATAGGATCAGACCTAGCTTTCTCACTTGTACTTCAACATGTGGTTTACCTCAATAGAATGTACAGGACCAATTGAATGTTGTCCATAAGTTTTGAGTTAAAAGACCACAGAAGTAATTCACAGGAGACATTTATCCTGGGTAGTGGGTTTCTGGTTACACTGAGCCTGTGTAACCCCACAACTACACAGCCAATCCTTTTCCCACACTGCTGCATGTCTATTAGGTTAATGATACTGCTGTGCTCTCCTCAAGGTAAATTGCCACTGCCTGGAATTTGGAAGTTAAAAACATGATACAGTCCAAAAAAAAAAAAAAAGAAAAAGAAAAATCAACATGCCCACAAGGTAAAAGGAACACATGATAATTCCCACAGCCTGATAACTGAACCCAATAAGGTTTGAAGAGACACAAGTTAAAGGGTAACCCTTCATTAATCTTTGACGTGGTAAGTTTTCTCTATCTTGTCAGAAGCCTTCCCCAAGAAGTGTTCCAGCCACCTAGCCACACCAGTCCTGAAGCAAGATGCTTTGCTTTCAGAGTACCTCTTGCAGGGATGGTCCTGTAGGCTACAGTCTTCCTGATTTTTCAGCCTCATGAGCTCCCAGGAAGAGACTGACTTCCTTTCCTTGGAGGTATTTCCTTGAGAGCTCTGTATTCCCAGCTCTTGCCTCCCCCATGGGATCTGCAGCAAATTGGATGGTGTTAACAGAGCTATGGCTTTTCTCCAATTTCTTATAAGGTCCCGGTCAACCCCAGTGTAGGCAGGACACTCACCACACACTTGAATCTTACACATTTAGTATTTCCAGTTCAAAAATAATGCCTCCTGCTCTTGTGAAAGACAGACCAAGGAGAGAAAAGGGTGTGGGGTATGAAGAGGTAGCATCATTTTGCTCTTCAAATATATCATGATTTATACCCTAATTATGCTGTTTATGTTTTCATTATTGAGGCTCAACAAAATTACACTTTGTTCTACTGTTTATTTAGCAGTCTAAGTGCATGCAGATTTCACTATTTTTTTTGAGAAAAAATTTGGAAATATGCAAAATAGGAGTGATGATCAAATTCATGTAGAGTTCTGCATCTGTCATTTTCTTTTCCCTAAGGGTGGATCCAATCAACTTAAAATATTGTGTTAACACAAAAACATATTAAATGCTATGATGAAGTAAAAGCTAAAGCATTCTACAGTCAGATAGACCATATTCCAATGACATTTACTATCTAGTATTTATTGTTCCATTAGAGGAAAATGGGTTACTAAATATCAAAATCATCTTATTGATCTGAATGTCACATTTAATTTAAACTTGACTTAGCATAAAAGAAAATGCAGTTGCATTTAATTCATTATCTATTACATCATCATATTCTATGATCTATGGCTGATCTTTTATTTTTATTATCAGCAACAATAACATTTAAGGTTAAAAAATAAACTAAAAAATAATTTAAAAAACCCCCATGGTTACTTCTAATCTTTTTGCTCTCCTAAAAGCAAAGACCAATGTTCTCTCAGAGATAACAGAACTAAACAGGAATCCTAAGGGACTGGAAGAAAACTCTAATAACAAGTCATCTTAAAATATACAGATCTGCAGCTATTTACTCTCAACAAATTAAAGAAGGATTCCTCACACACATCTGAAGTCTGCTGGGAAAAAACTGCTATTAGAACAAGTACAGGGGGTGGAAGTTTGTCATTCCTGCTAGCACCACATGCTAAAAAAATTATTACATGATCTTTCAGTAGCCATGAAATATATTGGGCAGGGTGAAAAAATGCTACAAAGAGGTTCCCACTCTGCAGTAACTTCAGTTATTTACTTTAGTCCCATTAAACTCTATGGGACTTACTCAGGGCATATACATTACAAAGTGCAGTGTATGTTCCTCGATGAGGATGGTTGTTAAACTCTGGCCCAAGCACTTGGCTTCATATAAGGATATCTCATTAGATACCTGGGACACAGTCATTTTTGACCTAAAATTAAGAGCCATATCTTAATTGGCATCTTCAAACCACCCACTCTGCTCTTATCCACATTGTGCCAGTAATCCTTTGAAAACAGAAGTTAGGTTATACCTGAAGCCACTGAATAACTGACGTATGTCTGATAAACATGTTAAGATGTTATTCACTTATAGGAACATAGTTTCTGGTCAGCTCTGAAGAGAGAATTGTCCATGTACCACACATGCCGCCTGACAGCCCAGTGTTTTCTGTCCAAGCTAGTCCTGAGTACAGCTACAGCAGAGGCTGAGCTGTAGAGAAGGGAATATACCCCATACTCCAATAGAAGGTGATGGGAAGAAAAACTGTCCAATTTTGTAGAATGGGACAATTCTACATCGAATCTAAACCATAAAATAAGAGTTTAGCTTTCTTGTTAAGACTTCTGAAAGTGTGATTTACTCCCAGTAAATAGTCCTGCATTCAGTAAGAAAATACCATGCAACCAAAAAAAAATCTCTGGCAGTCATGAATGAACCAACCTCAGAAAAGACAGTTGTTGCTAGGACTTTACGTGTTAAGACAAACACTGAGAATGCTCTTTGAGGATATCTATGGCCACAGACATGGTTTAGGTACGATATCCTTCCCTGAAGGATAGCTCAGAAGCAGTATGATGAACTGAACAGTGATAATCTTTAATCTTGCAATAAATTTACTTTTGCACTGAAATCTTACTACTTATTATTCAAAAAAGATGTTTTTAATACATACAAGGAACTAAAAATATATATCCCTGTTTTAAAGTGACATAAATAACTCAATATTTTCTCCTGATAGAAGAACATTAAACATACGGCAAAGTACTCGTAAGACTCTTGATATATACTTCAAACACTATGGTAATTCCCTTCCTCCTTCTTATCTTCATTGAAATGATCTAATACTCTTTTTTCCTCTTCAGCATCATCCTTTTGATTGGTAATACTTGTTCATCACTGCACACTTGAGTGCATTGCTAATGCACCTTCATTCACTGATTTGTCAAAAATGGAGACAGCTGCATTTCATAGTCTCCCAGGCAGCTTTGCATCCAGCTACTATGACCTACCTAAACTCCATTGGCACCAACAGCATAGTCATCATGCCCACCACTGTGTTCCCACTGTCAGTAGCCTGCACTGGTAGCTTGTCAATGGTCCACACATCACACATGCAGAGATAGGGTGATTAGTGTCACATTCATTCCTTCAGGTGCAAGAGGGTTGGTAAAGATCTTCACTAACACTTAATTTGCAAAAGTCTTCCACTTACCAGCTTTCTCTTACCAGAAAAATCTATAATGAGGTCCCAAAAGAGAATGCTAATTCATTAATGTCAATAAACCATGCCCAATTCTCTTCCAACTTTTTATACACCAGACAGTGATTTCCATTGCTGAACACAAAAGGCAGAGCCCAAGGCGGCCTATTTCTTCAGCACTGATTGACTGTTCTATATCCATTACCAGACACAAACAATGCACGGATAAACCACTGGAGCACAAGTCCTCAGGAGACAAGCAGAAACGTTCTTCTTCCTTTCAGTTCTTTAAGTTAACTGGAGTCAGAGGAGCTCACAAGTTCTGGAGATAACTTGCATACCACATCTTTGTAACCTTCCCCACTCCCATTTTTCTACCTAGAATATAGTAAACCTTGACATTTTGATGAGACTATAAATTGGATTTTGTAACCTGCACCTGTGTTCTTGAAATAAATGTTTGTATTTAATCCTGTTTAATTTCTCAGCATCTTTAATTGATATCTGCTTGCAAATGCTGAACACTACATTAATTCTGTGACTTCTTGCATCTTCACAGAGCTCTAATGATCAGAAACATTCTGTTTAGCTAATGTCTTGTTAACACCATTCATTTCAACCACTTTCACTCTATTAGTAGTACAGACCCAAATGGGTAGTACAGCCAGCAAATGGGGCTATTTGGGGATATATGTGAGCATGCAGCTGTCACTTTTTCACTTACTCTTAGCTTTTTCAATCTCTTCTGTAAAGCAGAAATCCAAAAACATTTCTCTAATACTGCTCTGCAAATACAGTGTTGTGATGTTGGCTTTTCTCTGTTTTCTCTTTCCAACATTGACATCCACTTTCCAGATTTCACGTTAATGAATGAAAAGTAAATACCAGCTCCAGGTATATCATGCAATGCACCGGTAGCTCAGCAAGATACCTGAGGACATAATAAAGGATGGTAGATCTCTGTGAGTGGGCAGTTGAACTGAGCCTTTACTATCACTGCATGTGGGATTCAGCTCAAGAAACAGGCACCTAAATTAACGTGTCTACATTAATCTAAGCTCCTATTATAGCCAATAACAATCAGGTTAAAAGAAAAAAAAAAGTAAAAAAATAAATCAGAGTTATCCAGCTCACGCTTAGTGTAAAGTAAATACTTACACTCATCCACCTCTCCAGTCTACTTATGTTGCTCGAAGCTGGAGTAGTAAACACACAAGATTAATGTTTCTTGTAAACACAACATCTTGTTCTGAAACAAAACCTAACTTCTGAAGGGTACATCCTCTAAAATAGTAGAGGTGATTCATTAATTTACTAAGAGGATGATAGTACCACTGTTTTAGAAAATCTGTATTAATGAGCAGAGCAAACAGAAGCAAAATATGCTTCCAGTAAATTTGTTGTTTTCCATCTGAACTTACTTAAGGCATCACTGAAATAAGTTATTAGTAAATCCATTTTGGCTGATGAACAACTTACTTTTGCTTGATAATTTTGCAAGACAAAGATATGGTTGACTGCAATGCGTTTCAAAGCAAAGAGAACATCTTTTGTACTTGATGTCATCTCTTGTCTGTGAAGGTTCAACTCATGTTTTTGTGAAATATGGAGTTGGGAAGCTGTTAGGAAAAGGTTCATTTCTGATTAATGCAACATTTTCTATTGTAGGGTATATATTACTAATATTAGCAGTATTCTACACTCCTGGTTTTTTTCTTGATTTTATGCACAGTGATAATGACTACTGGGGCAGGAACCTTCTGTGTTCTATGTAGACATGGGTAGGAATCCTTTTACCTACCTTCTTAGCCAAGTTATTTTCCATGTAGGTCCATCTTCACCTAATGTGTTGCACCTGCCCAATGCTTCATTAGTGCTTTGTCTTTTCAAGTACACATTTTATTTCTGAGAGAAGATGTACTCCAGTTTATATGTTGCTGATCAACTTGCAGCCCATGTCAGTGATTTCCTTGAAATTGTCCTCATTAGAATCCTAATGCCCAAGTCTTTTGATCGCAAAACTCAAAAGGGTTTTCACCAGGAAACCACTTGAACAGTTCTGAGGATTTTGAATCTGTAGTATTTCCTTTTTAACAAAGCTTTGGTTGCATATGGAGTTGGAAACGGCTGTGGATCTGGGAAGCTCAGAAGAAGATCCCATTAGATTGCATTTATTGCCAACACAAAACTGGCAGTTAGTGTTCTTGAAGTAGCAATTCTGTCTTGCTAGGAAGGCAACATTACTGACTCCTTCAGTGTCCACCTCCTGAGATGACATTTGTATGTAATCTAAAAATCATTAATTACATTGTAGGCAGCACAACATTTACTGATACCTTTCAAATAAGACTAAAAATATCAGATGTGTAAACAATAAAGAACAAAGCCTAGGCAACTATCTTTAAAAAGCAACCAGGCAATTTTAACACATATAAAAAGATGGACTTTAGGGAAGACTGAGACACTTTATTTCTCAATATGCTGTATACTACGTTTGATCCTAGACAAAGACATGTTTTCATGCAATCGTTTTAACAATGGATCATAAGCTTCTAGAGACTAGAGACTTCAAACTGATAAAATTTCAACTACAACTTACATTAAAAAAAAAAGGAAAAAAATTAACTGTGAAACAATTTCCTAGAATAATCTCAACCTGGCCAGAAAAAAGACTAGTGCATAAAAATTATTATACGCACACAGTCTCTTATTTTCCAAAAATGACTTCAACCATGGACTGACTGTCCATGGTTGCATGTCTGACTGTCCATGGTGAGTACAAATCACACTTAAACACCGTGTCTGGGAAGCTAAGAGCCAACATAAAGGAGGC
This sequence comes from Scolopax mira, assembly GCA_004320125.1. Lineage (NCBI taxonomy): Eukaryota > Metazoa > Chordata > Aves > Charadriiformes > Scolopacidae > Scolopax > Scolopax mira. Next base: position 34,333 of record BJBW01014504.1, on the reverse strand, counting down.
ACAAGCAGATCAAGGGAACTTAAGCTAAACTCAAATCAGTTGATTATTTACCAATTTACAGTTGGTTGCATTAGAGCTTTAAAGGGTGTTTGACCAATATAGTGACAGAGATGTTAACATGCCATCAGCAAGACAAGACGTAAGCCCTGAAAGAAGGAAAAGCTTTGCATTTTCTTGAATGAGTGGAGATATGATTTTCCATGGATCACTGAGGAAAGCAATAATTGCCTTAAGGTTTATTGTAATTTGCGCAGCAGAGTATCTCAATTGCTCATGTGGATTGTCAGAAGGCAGCACAGAAATGGAGCAGATAGTAATAAATTTCTACAGCTTTTAAGAGCAAAACTTTTGAAACAACAATAGAAGGGACAGAAGTGTTCTTTAGCATTACCCACTCATATGGATACCACAAGAGTAATTGCAAAGGTAAGTGTGAATCTTGGAAAACAAAACTTAGAGATAACAGGATACACCTCAGCAGCTTTGTACATGTGTACAATATATCATGTGTACATATATCAGCTTTTTCTCTGTGTACCTTATACATATATATACACTTTTTCCAACTAAAAAAAAAATCAAAAAACCAAAAACCACTACATGGGTGAAAACAGCTTATTTTTTCTCTGCAGCCGCTAATAGTTGAAAACATGGATATATATAAAAAAAAAAATAATCTTCAAAAACTGCTTGTTTCTTTGTGCTTCAAAGGGAAATGATCCATTGTCTGATTATCTGCCAGGCAGCAGTGAAACTTAATTTAGAATAGTTGCAGATGTAAAAAGGTTACTGCAATCAAATAAATAGCTGGGACTTAGAAAATGCAACCTCATTTAGAGCTGCTAATTTTAATTCTAATACATCTGCTATTCAAAGAAAAACAAGAATAAATATTTGCTTCCAGCCAGGTGCTTTACTCCCATACCGTGTAACACAGCAGAGCACAATCAGAAAGTCATCCTTTGATCTGGAATTTTATATAACATAAGTTTTCAGTCACTTATGACTTGCAAAGGGAATTTCAAAACTATAGGAAGTATGTTTGTCAGCCTTCAACTCAGTGAAACACTGAGGCACACCCACACAGATAATTACATGTATATTGAAAAGATCTCAAATATTTTTTCAAACAATTACCACTGTCTTTAGAAACAAGGTGAAGGTTACCTTTTCTTCATAGTGGCAAAGAATATGGTAGAAAGACATTTTTGGTTACTGAATACTAATTACATGTTAAAATTGCATGATAAAAATTTCAAGGTGTTATCTTAGAATAGTCTTATCTGGGATGCAGTCAAGTCTATGTCAAAGAATTCACTGAACAGCAAGTTATAACAACAACAACAAAAAAAGAACAATCTCTTTAGTCAGACATGCAACCTAAAAGCATCTCAGAGCAAAAAAGACAATATGAAAAATCATTTCATTCAGTGATATATGTTGTGTCTTGGATACTCAATTTCACAGCATATACGATAATCTTACCCTGAATCAGTAATTTTCTCTGGAAAAAAAAAACCAAAACTGCTAAGTTTTAAGATTATCCCAAGCACTGATGGCTAAGTCTTAATAGAGGGTTGGATTTGAACTTTTTGTGTTTTGTGTTTGTGGACCTTGTGACACAGTACAATGAGTAAACAGAAACTTCCAGAACTTTAGCCTTTGATTTTCTCAACTTCTTTAAAACACATGGAATTTATTACATCCTTTCCTATCTCTGATGCAGCAACAGAAAGGCTATTTTTCTCTGTAAATGGATTTGGGCAGATGCAGCAGCTTGCTGAATATGGATTCTACTAAGGCTGAACTTCTATTAAAACTGCCAGTGGAACAGGTATGGATTTTTATGAGTAGGTTTATGAAAACAAAATGTACTGAAATATATGAAAAGTGATAACATGTAACATTTTCACCAGTAAATTGAGGCTTGTGATGATTGACTGTACGTTTGAAGGCAGTAGAACTACACATTTGAGATAAAAAACACGTGGTATACCAAGGAAAATGTTGTTTTCCTAGCAAATTGTCTAAAATAAGGCCTTTTTCTGCATTTTTCCATGGTTCTGTCCTAACTCTGACCTGGTGGCAAAAAGGCAGTTAGTCCCAAAAGGTCACAGGCTGTGTTTCAGAGAACACATCAGACCAGCTTCATCCTCCAGTGCTGTACACAGGGCCCAAGGAGCTTCCCAAAGCCTTTGCCTCCAGCAACATGGCTTTGCTGAAGAAGCATTTTCAAAGAAAAACTCATTTTTCAGGACTCTTCAGATGACACCAGCTCCTGTTAAAAGTCAAATCTACCACTGCTTTTAAATGCAACATTTATAGTTTACTAGATCCACAAATTAACTATCCGTGAAACATTTGCTCTATTTTTTTCTTAATATGCTGTTGAAAAATGGCTAAAATCTTCTTTAGAAGTTTAGAAACACTGCATGCAGCTAAGGCATCTCTAAAAAGTCCTGGTCACAGATAACAAAAGAGCCCCGAAATTATCTGGTCTCTATTTTGTGTGTTTAATTTCATTTTCTTGCCTAAGCTACAAGCAATCTGTGTGCAGAGCCCTTGAAGCAGCAGCAGTTGCTGTGTTAACACCACGTTCAAACAAATTGCGTGTGTATAGTTTCTATCCTATGGAAATGGTTATGACTTACAGGAATAAGCACAATTATGTATTTATTTTGTATGTCATTAAAGCCAGGAAGACTGTTCTATAAGAAATGTTAAGATATAAGAGCACAGAAGGAACTGACTCTAAAGGCAACAGAGAAGATTCTCCAGAAGATGGCTGTAAGTAGAACCTGTTTCAGTTGCATTCAAAATAGGTTGGTAAGCAATTCCCCCAGAGAGCTCCCAGGGTTTTAGATGATTTTTTGAAAAAATATAGATTTCTAAAAACAAAACTAGAATCTGTGTGGCATAAACATCTCAGTACTGGCTGTGAATGCCGGCTTTATAGGCTTAATGATTATCCTGCTCTTAATTATAAAGAAACTTTTTTTAAAATTTATTTAATAGAACTTAGCTTTTATATATTATCTACATTACTGGAAGGTATTGTTTTGTCTAATTTGTGTCTTATGCTGGAAGATAAGCAGCACTTCTAGCTTATAGTAAATTGTCCAGAAAGTTTTCAGCCTGGCAGACTCAGAAATAAAGTGTAGCAGAAACAGAATTTCATTCCAATAATGAAATCCCAATTTTATACTGTAATGAGATTAAAAAAGCCAGGTAACTTTACAGGCTAAATTATGGGTATGTAAAACTGCAACATGCAAAACATTAGGCTACTACTTTATTACTCAATTATGTATTAATATGGAATCAAAAGACATCATGGTATGATTTTATTGCTACCCACATCTGTTTGCATTTTTTTATAACTAACCACAGAGTTCTATCATAAGAAATTTCCTCTTTAAAGTCTGAATTACCACGCCAAAAGGAAATCTTTAAGAATTCAACAATCAACAGGGCTGATCGAAATGTTTAATAACAGCCTTATACTGGAAAATTGTACTCATTCAAAGTGTTCTCTTAGGATAATTTCAAACTTTACACAAAAAGCTTAAGCTTATAATTCACCAATGTGAATTAAAAGGGGAGAAAAAAAGGGAGAGAAAAAAAAGAATCACTAAGTCTGTCTGAAAACAGAGGTTCTAATGTGGTTCTGCAGTCCTGATGAACTAATGTGGTCCTGACTTCCAGTGCATTGGTTTGGTCTGCAGCATAGGGTTGACATAGGCAAAATAAATTTTCTCTAGAGGAAGTTACAGCAGAAGCTCCTCCATGGGCGTTCACACCCAGAGAGCATTAGGGATCCAAACCAAGGGCTGGTCCTTCAAACGGCTTCAAGCTACATATAAGGTAGACAAGCTTACTCCAGGGCACCAGGTTAAATTCAGCCTGAAATAAATCCATCATAGTATGTAGCTACAGGAGGGTGCTCAGCATCAGCTCCTCTGAGTTGTCTTTCCTAACACAAATATAGTCAGTTATTGTTGAATTTAACTCATCCAGGCCAATAATTAACAGGCATAGATATTGAAAGAACCATTCTCCATGATGCTCATATAAATATGGATATCTCCATGGTCTGATTTTATTTAGTGTTAAAACTGGTACACATGCACCAGCGTAAATGCTGCCCAAAGCACTGTGGAAATAAGCCTGTTCTCTCCTTGTCAGCAATCACCATCAGCCCGGGCAGGAGACAAAATATACATGCAGCAGAGGTGGGGGGCTTAAGTCAAACTCAATCTGCTTTCTCATCTTATAAGAGAAGAATGGCATTACTCCAGCCTCCTGCAGTTATTTAAATATTTTCTTCCCCTGTAAGAACCTTGTGAGAAAAATATCTAATTTTCTTGGAGTTACCAAAAAGGCAGCAGTCATAAAATCCATGTTTCAGCATCCTGCGTGCAGCACAGACGATGTCAGGCAGAACAGATCTCATCATGCTCTTGCACAGAGACAAGGAAGCAAACAAGTGGCCTGTGTCTTCCCTATGCCTGCCAGTCAAACGAGCAAGTAAGAGGCAGCCATGGGTTGGAAATAAAATTCACTCTCTGTCTTTTGAATGGCTCTTAGTAGTACAAACCATTGCGAAATGGAGCCTGTAACTTAACACTGTATCATCTTTGTTGTGTTGTTTCTAAACATTAGCAGCTAAGAAAAAAAAACAAAAGTGGCAGGGACACAGCCGCAGCCTGAGCTGTGCATTTACATCTGCTCAGAGCTGTGACACCTACTCTGGCACCAGGAAGGACCACTCGTGGCTCACTCACATGCAGGAGCACCGGGGGTCCCCCTTTGTGGGTGGCTCTGCAGAAACAGAGCAAAAATAATCCTTGTGTCAACGACATGAAAAAAAGCAGGGGAAGAAAAGAAAACCATACAGGAAATCGGAGAAAATTCACTAAAGCCAATGAGTAGGTGACTGCTCTCCCTCCAGATGAATCAGGGCACAGCCTACATGTAGGACAACTGATGTGTTAGGAGCCAGGCATCCCAAGCTGTGACCAGGCAGTCAGGAGGTAAGTCCTATGAACCGGGGTGCTGAGGGGAGTTCCATTTGGTTTGCTGGAGGAATGCGTGTCTGACAGCCAACATGGGAACCAGAAGTAGACAAAAACATGGAAGGAAAATCAAGGAGTTAACAAAAACACAGCCCTGGTGATGGGGTACAGGAGTCCTTTCTGAGCTGTACAGTGAGTGGAAGAGGAGCTGGCACCATGCATAAGGATGCAGGAGTAGAAGATATAAATGAACCAATGGGATTCAGCAAGACGAGTAGTGTCTGCTCACCATAAGCCACCATCACAACTGTGTTGACGTCTTGGGCCAATCATGATATACTTATTACTTAAACTTTGCATTGTTAGTTACAAAACATTGGCTGTAGACATTTCTCTATATGTTTGTGCATGAAGATATTTAGAGTGCAACATCATATATAAACCTTCTGTCTCTCCTATAAAACTCCCATGCACTGGCTACATTAAACCTATATCTATAGGCTCTCATTGCCTCCACACTTCCCTGCAATTTTGCAGATGACAATCTCTTGTGCGCAAGCTGTGGTCAGCCCCTGCTGTTTGTGTATCAGAGTCAACAGTGGTAAGGAGAAGCTCTTCTGTTAATCTTCCCACAAAGAGTTCCTATTCCAGAGAAACCACTTCCCCATTATCAATGTCCTTGTGAGATAAACTACACCAGGATCTCTGCCTGTCAGGGAAAACAAATTGCAATAGCTAAGAATGTGATAATAAATGCAGTGTCATAGCCTCCAGTATTAAAAATGAAGTCATGCCCTACGATATTTACCTATAAGGGATGAGCAACGTTTCCCTCCAGACAGTAAACAATAAAAATTAATCAAGTCGCATACAAGGAAAGGGCACAACATCACCTCTGCGAGCTGTTCTGCTTTCTGTATTTGAGATGCCTTTTGCTCATTTCAATTAAGGAGTAAGTTTTTAGGGCAGCTGAACTATTTCTAAGGTAATAACAGTGACTCAATAGGCAATATTTATCTCTGCACACGAATGATAAACAAGGGACAATGAATACCTAAATTCAGTATTTGGCCAGGCACCAAGTGTTGTATCAGGAAGTGATATTATCCCAACGCCAAATTAAAAGTGAGAAAGGCAATGAATTATTGGATGCATCTATTTGTCTTTAATTTGCATTGCACCTCACACTAAGGTTTCCATAGCAGCCTGATAATAATGAAACCAGAACCAACTGGTGGTTGATAGCAGAGCTGAGCACAGCAGAACACAAAGAGGTATTACCTGCACCATTTGTCAACAGGCAGTTATCAGCCTGTAATCTGCTGCAAGAGCAATCCCTGACTCTGCTTTTTGATAATAGCAGCATGAAGGAGAGGGCATTGCCTGGGGGGCAGCGGAGAGTCAAAGTCATGCAAGCTCAAAATCATGCCTCATAAGCCAGGGTTGGGCTGCACCGTCTGGGCATTTCAGTGCCAGACTGGGCAGTAGCAGTTCAAGCCATTCTTTCAGGCTACATCAGGATGTATTGGCAGCTGAAAATAAGAGGGTCTAATGTCATCCATTGATTTGACTCACCCTGGGAAAGAGAGGGGACCGGGTGCTTGCTCTCTGATACCTCTAGGTGCACGCAGACAGGGGATGAATCTATTACAGCACTTAGACCTCCTTTCATGGCAAAGCTGGGCAAAAACACCCTACCTGGCTGGCAAGAAGAGGGGAGCAGCATCCAGGTACTTGAGGAAGGGGCAATTTCAATGGGAGAGTACTAGGGACACAGAGGCAGAGAACTGGCAAGGAGCTGCAAATATCTCACATGGACCGGCTACAAAAGACTACATCTCTCTGACTGAGGGAGCTATGCCCATTTACACAGACTTTTTGTCTTTGCAGGAGTGTATCAGAAAGGGTGCTCCTGAAAAGGAGACACAGGGAATGAAGGAATACAGAGATTGTCACCAACCTGCAACAGAAGCCCCTGGGGTGCAAATCTGAACTGCTGGATGAATTCTTACTGTTTGTGAAGCACCAGCATCTGCAGAGGTGGGAGCATCCTTCAGCATTTTGCCTTTGCCCTTGAAATGTTCTTCATAACATGATTTAATTTTTATGGGAGAGACTGTTATCTAAGGTGGATGAATGTCACACATAGCAGGGAAGAAGCAGTGGAGAAGTAGAAGAAGTACTATGCCTCTCATTTCCTGATGGGAAGAAGTTAATAATTCACAACTCCTTAATCCTCATCACTGTCTATTCCCAGAAGTTTTGTGATTCTCTATTAGCTCCCTAAATATCATTAAGTTAATATTCTTCCTACTTTGTTTGCAGCACACCCGTCATTAAATTTAGACACTTGCCATTCATCTTGTGTGCTCCCACTGGTAGATGAGATAGATACTTCTTTGAACAAAAGGCCTGGGTGGCTTTGTGGGGGGAGGAGGGCATGGAGACATCCCTATGCCCTGTCCTTCATGCAGCTCCTTCTCTCTTGAGCAGCACTCACACTTGGATGCTAAAGCTCAGCTTAAATTATGGGAGATGGCAGAGAGTGAACAGCAAGGCCCAAAAGGCCCATACACTTTCCATCCATGCCATAATGGGGCCTGCTGGAACTTGCTGTAACTGAGCCATCAGCCCAAAATCCCTTTCCTTCCCACAAAAGGACCTTAAGAATACAACGTCTCTGGCTTGCTGAAGATATTTAGTCTGACGGTGATCCAGTCTCTACTATACTTCTATTATAAAGGGATGACAGGGGTACTCCAAAGTTCCATGCAGTCAAAGAAACCTTACCTGAAATCGTTGCCTGAAGTTACAGAAGGCGGCACCAGCTCTGAGAAGCAAGGACAAAATGAGATCACTGACTGCATACGGGCCTACTTTATTGTTAGCCAGTCTAACAAATGCTTCTGGTTAAGACAGCTACAGCTCTTTGGATTGTAGCTTTCACCCTCCCAAAACCTCTTGAAATTGTTTGTTGTTCCCCCCCCGGGAGAAACCCTACTTGAAAAATGACATCCCCTTTCCTATCTTCCATTTAACAATTACATGGCATTTGCTTAACTTGAGACAACTGTCAAAGATGCTTTGTTTTCTTTTATGCTCTTCTAACATCCATTCCACCTTGTTCAAGAAACAGTAGGTCCTGATTTAAATTTATACAATATTTAGTAAAGTATATCTCTCCTTTGGGCAAGATCACTCTTTTTAAACTATAAAACTGGATAATTTCTTGGGAAACAGAATTAAGTAAAAACATAAATTACTGTTCTGCTCCTTTTTCAAAGGCTATTTTTCTTAGTGCTCCCTAGATATAGGGACATCTGATATAACAGATATGTCTGTTATATAACATTTATTTCAGTTTTGCATGATATTTAGCACTCCCATGAAGAGGAGCAGCCACTTAATGATATTAAAATATTTATGTCAGCAGTATGTTCATAAACAACGAAAAGCTATTTAACCTCCTTTTTATGCAAGTTAGTCCTACAAGTGTACCAATGCACTGTAAGAACAGTGCTAGAGAGTTCAACAGAAAATTTATTTCATCTAAAAGAGCAGAAACTACAATAAAGAAAAAGTGAAGAAAACCATATATTCAGTACTTTAAGTGCTTGTAAATATACTAAATATGGGAGAATGTGGCTTTGTCTCACACAATGAGCTTCTCCCTTTAGCATGCAAAGGCATAGTCAGAGTTGTGTCATCTGCCCTTTCTACAGGCTTCCTCCTACTTTTCTCACACCAGTTTGCTGACGGCAAAGTAAGCCATTTCCATATTGAAACGCTCACCAGATAGTCATGCATCCTTCTTCATGTCTTTGGGATCCATGTTTGAATCTACATGGGCTTTATCTATGTAGCAGCCTACACAGCAGTTTCAAAGTTACTTTTGACCAGGGTGGCCAGTTACTTTTGACCAGTGGCTGAAGACACTCCTTTGGAGATGGAGTGGGCTTGGTTTGCCTCTTCCCAACGGACAACACGTGGAGTACTGCAGCTGTGAGCACTCTATGGCCCTATTTGCTCAACAGTGAACATGTCCAGACCTTCTCATGTCTTCTAGGTCACCATTCATGAATTCTCAGCTTTTGCTGTGGCTGTGCTCATGCCTTCAGAAGCAAGTAGGAGCTTTTAAGGATGCATTTGTTCATGAATGGCCCACAGGCAGATGTCCCCGGGCTGTGACAGCGTAAGGTCACATCAAGCAGTTGTCCATCTGCTCAGACTTGGTTGGAGATACTACAAGTAGCAATGCAATATATCCATTTTTGAGATGTTGTTGGTTTTTTTTTTCCTGTGCTATGGGGCTTTTTTGTTTGGTGTTGTCCCCTCCTCCCCCACTGCAAAGAAAATAATGCTTTCTACAACCCCAAAAGCTCTCGGCATCAGTACTAATACACAAGGTGTGATTGGTGGTAAAATTGAGTATTTCTAATAATTCTCATTACATATCTACACTTTCAGTACATCTGACCCTGGCATTACATTGTGCATGCATGGAGACCTAAAGTTCAAAACTGCAGAAGTCACAGCACTGATCTTTCTGAAGGCCTGAACAAGGAACAGGAAGACAAAAAAGAGAATTCATTGTAGACATAAGAGAAAGGGTGTTAGAGACGATTACAGTTGCACATGACAGACACAAGAAGAAGAGATTGTGACAGGTTTGGTGCATTCCAAATGACCCTTTAGTTCTGAGATCTACCAGGTAGAGTCCTTCCCTGCACCTGATGAAGTATCCTGTCTGCCAGATTTAGACTGGAGCATTGATTTTGAATCTCTGCTCTCACAGAAAAATATTCTGACTGTAGGACTTAGCTATGAACAAGACAAGATCTCCTACTCACCTCTTTTTGTGACAACACACAGATTCCTATGAAAGCCTAATCCCTCACTACTTAATGGCATTCAAATTTATTGAAAATAAACAAAATATTTTTCCTATAAGCTTCAGTGAGAAAAGAGACTGTATTGTGGACGGACTGCTGCAGACTAAGGAACTACTAGTAGTAAAACCCTCTACCACTGTATACTTCTACAACCTTTAGGGGAGCAGGACTTGTTTTTGAATGTCTCATGTAAATAAACAAGAAAGAAACAGCTGTTCAAGTCATCAACTTTTCACGCAGTGGAAAAAAAAAAAAAAAATCTTAACAAGAGCCTGAATATAGGCTGATGGGATGAAACCCATGACAAATATCTACAGATGGGTCTCGGGCCAGGCAGACCCCTCTTTCCCATGGGCTGTGAAGTACTGGTTGGTAGAGGTAGTAACTTATTCTTCAGAGCAACACTTCCCACTTTTGTAGGGAGTGTCCAGAAGCTTTTTTTTTTGGTCAAGTGCCAGTTTCTTGGCAAATTTAAATCTCTCATGACTTCTTTCTTTACCTATCCACTTCTTGCAGACCCTTAGAGATAGAGAGGACCTTACACCCACCATGGACTCCTGGCCCCAGAGGTATTAATATTGCACCGGCTTATTTCCCTGCACTACAATATACAGCACATGTTGAGCTCCAGAACCACAAGGTCTGGAGGTCTAATATACACATGAATGCCTTCTCAGTTGACAAGAAAAATGCATTTCTTTCCAACACAACACATCTTAAGTCCTTATTTGGACTTTCTTCAGCAAGGATCACACCAGCATACCGACATCAGAGCTGCCCTGCAGAATGACCGAGAGGAGGAAGACAGCAGCAGGGAAGAGAAGTTGTAAGCCCTGTCTGTGGCTAGGAATGACAAATCAGCAGTTACATCCAGGCTCTGACTTGGAAAGCTGACCCGTGCAACCTTTGGATCACAGCTTGCACCTTCCTCAATGGTCTCTCTCCTGCCTATTCGATGTGGACATCAATACACACCTGCACTCTGAGAACACAAGAGTTTGTGTTTTACTTTGTATTACAAGAAAGAGAGGAAGAAAACAGGCGCAATGGGTCTCAAGGAATGGTGCTTACTAAATATGCACATTTTGTGAAGCTCTACAGCTGCTGTTAGTGTAATAGTTTTCTAGTGACCCTGAAAATAAAGGGCAGGGGCCTCAGAACAGTTTCAAGTCTTTTACTATACCCAAACTTCAGTGAGTGTCCTGCACATCAGGCACTGGACTACTATTAAAACTTACTTAAGGTACTATGATCTCTCTAAGTTATGCAGTGAGTTTATCTTGTGCCTCTCTTTGTCAGTATAACTGCGACTAGTGGCTGAAAATTTACCTCAATACCTAGGGAAGCTCAGTATCTGCCAGCCGTGCAGGGGTTCCTTCGTTCTGCTCAAGTAAGATGCTATTTCAGTGGAATAATCCACTGAAACTGCTTTTTATCAGATGGGAGACAGCAATCACTTAGTCAGTCAGCTCACAAGGACTCAGAGATCCAAATGCCTTTCTGCTTTTTCCATGGGCATTGATGAAGCTGGCATTATCATGCTAAATTACAGTTCAGGACCACTGTGCATATACAAATTTATCAGAAGAAAGCTATTAGATGTCTTCAGTATAGTGCCAATTAAACAGTCTCTGACACATAATTAACTAAGGCCCCAAAGCATGTATTTTAATCAATCCTGTTCAGCAAAGCACTTGTGTACATGCTTAACTTCAACACATATCTAGCATGCATACAGGTCCTTTTGTGAATAGGGAAAAACACGAGTGCTGCAAGAGCTGTCCCACCAGTGCTATTGGGACAGCCACTACTGGGATAAAATACTATATAACTTGGGTAACGACTTACATTTTCAAAAGTATCTATATAAATCAGAAGCCAAGGCGAGTTTCTAGAGTGACCTAGTAACAATGCTGTAACTATGGCAACTTAAGGGAAAAAATACACAAATTCTGGAGGAAATAGCATTCCTTAGTATGTAATGGTAGTAGGATGTACATAGTCAAATGAAACTTGCAGACTTTAGGCAGTAGAAAGATTTCTTCAGCCCTGTAAAGCTAGGTTTCATCCCATTTGACCTGAGCTGACTACAGCTAAGATATGTTGTATAAACAAGTCACCCAGGATTTCTCTGCAGTCAGTAGAGAACATCTCTAGATAACCAATTCATCCAATCTGAAGGCTTCCAAGAAAGGTAGGATGAATCACTCTGCTTCTGTGTTGTTGTTGGAAAAGCCAACACAACAAGCTTAGATTAAACACATTGCTTTCATCTGACCAAATGCATGTGTCCATCCAAGCTACTTGTCTCTCTATATAACTAAAGAGGACATCCACACCGCAAACTAACAAACCACAAACCACACATCCAAACTGAGATAGCTCATGCCCCAAACATACTTGCTCTCTCCTGGCCTACATTGACTAGCTTAGCTGCAGAGAGAGGGCTAGATTCAGCCACACGAACACAGAAGCCTGTGTTACTTTGGGCATTGTGGGTTATCACATACGGCTGCCAGTTGCCATCCCACAAGGGTGCAGGTCTGGAGTCACTCCCTTAGCACCACCACACATCATGGGAGCTTAGAGAGTGAGATCACATGAACCCCAAGCAACCAACACCCAACATTACCCAAGGGGAACCCCTCCCTATCTTCTACCCTGATAATAGCTCACTGAGGCACAGCAGATCTCCTAATTGTCAGATACAGCAAGAAACAAAAACATGTGGTAAAGGCCGGGCATTTATACACCCAATGAACTTTTGTAACAAACCTATGCAGCTAAGTTCACGATGCTCCTACTTTCAGCTGAGATCAGACATGGAGCATTTCAGAGCAAAGTGGTGTATCTTCCCAAAAAGCAAAGAACCTATGAAAAATATGTCTTGACTTAGAAGCTGCTATGCAGCCTGAACAAAAGCAGTGTGAGCCTCTCTGTAATCCATTAGGGCTGTGCAAAGTGTACTAAAACTACTACAAGGTGCTCTAATTCCATTTACTAATAATCATAAAAGTGTTTGAGTCTGGTGAACACAAAAGTCTGGTGAACCATTTAGAAGATAGTATTTTCCAAAAATGATTTGTAGTACAAAGAAAAGCCTTTAATACCATATAAATTAGATTTTATGTACAGCAATATTTAAAACCATTGCAAAGGAGGTGTTTTTGTTGTTTTATAGTCACTGTACAGTCTTCATTGAATAATTTGTTTGAAGAAAACAATTGGCTTCTGAGTTCTTCCCAATGAATCACTGAGCATGAGTAATATCATCATTTGTCATTTTTTATCTGCAGATGCCATTGTGTCCAGTGTAGCGCTACCCAGTTAATCTGCACAGTTTCTGATGGATTGCATAAAATTATTTTGCACTTAACTAACATCCTGAGTGGCTCCTCTGACAAATCAACTCCTACATGCTATAAACACACAAATGCTTTGCATCTCCAGAATCTGAGGCTGGGGGAAATACATGGACAAGTAAATCAGCTATTAATTATCTGCTGTAGCATTGAGATAAGCTGGTTTGCTAGGTTGAAAGTGAATGCCACCTTTTTATTTTTCTCTTACCATGAGCTTTTACTGTCACTAGGCACACCCAAGGCATCTTGGAGCATACAGCTGATCTCACTCCAAAGCTAGAATTGTTGGGTGGCATGGGGGGGTGTCTTACACATATTATTTTTTTATGCCATCTTTAATCTGCCATTTCTACATAATGAGTCTCCTTAAAGGTACAATTGCCTCTGCTCTCATTTACTCCAGGAGAGCGGGAGTGGCCTGCCAACTCCTATGAACGTTAAGTTGTTACACTGAATTTTTCCATTTCCTACTCCTTTCACCCAGCATGGCCATGTGGGGTGAAGCAGACACCAAACACACCCATGCCAGGCTGATCCCAGGCTTGCCTTAATCTCTTCTCCCTCAGCCCACACAGGCATCCAAGTGAGAAAGAAATTTTCTTCTCCCATATACAGAATTTTGCACCCATTTTTGATTTGCAAAGCTTGATCATGAATACTGGTTTCCCCCCCTTGCAACACCACATGATTTAAATATCGAGTCACAAAGAAGGTCAACTTCTCATTTGTCCACCAGAGAAAAGAAAATTTGAAAAACAGTCCATAAGACACAGCAAAACAGAAAATCTGTGCCTCTCCAGGATTTCCATGCATCCAGAAGGTTTCAGCAAACCACCATCAGAAGCCTCAGGGAAGCAGCAGTGCTGGCTAACGCTGTGATGTGTGAGGTACAGCGTTAAAAGGAGTACAGACTCACACAAGGTACTTCTGTCACCTCCAACTTTCCCCAACTAGAGCTTGTGCTCGCAAAAAAAAAAAAAAAAAAAAAAAAAAAAGAAAGATGGAAATCTGAGCAGCAATGGCCTTCCATACTTTATTTTTTTAAATTATGTACCAAGATTTATGTTATTATTGGCTTTTGTTCCTTTTTTTCCCCCTCAGTGGCACGAGGCAAATACCTTATTTCCAAACATCTTCCTCATCCCTGAAAAGGGAGTCTCTGAGATAGGCTCTAACAGCAGCCAGAGAATAAGAAAACCTCTGAAATGAAACACCTCTCCATTCAGTGAATATAGTGAGTTTAGATACTTAGTTTCCAGACTAGGCAGACGAAGACGTGCCTAACATGTAAATACACCTTTCTGTTTTAGCTTATTAAGGAGTAGCTTCCCACCTGAAGCTGTGTGTCACGAATTCAGTACAGATTACAGAAGATGTTCAGTCCACCAGAGGCTGACAGTGCTAGGAGGAAACACAGACATTTTGACAACCCTCTCATGTCACCCTCCCCCACCAAATAAATGTTTGGAAACTGGTCGGAAGACAGAACAATAATTTTGCATTTAGAGAAGATTCCTAGTTTACTTCACTTATTTCTTGAATGTAAATTTGTATGACTAAGAAGTCACTTTTTTCTTTACAGCTTACACATAAAAACTGGCTGTGGGAAAAATCTCCTTTCCTGCCACGCTGTCCAACAAAGATGTTACAGACTCCAGCTTAAGGATTTGCCTCTGCAGTAGAGTTTGATCCCTATAATGCACCATATAATTCTGTTACTTATAGTTATACTCATGTACCCCATAGACACTCCTACGCTAGCATAACATGGCCTTTTTTCCAGTTTAGCTTGTCATTTTAACCAATTTAAGCTATGCTGAAAAGAAATATTTTCACTACAATAGAGGAGGATCTATAAAGGAGTTATATCCTCATGGTTACATCTTTCTGACGTGCAAGAGATTTAGCCACGCTCCTAGGGGTCAGCTCTGCTAGATATTGAATAAACGTCATCCCAAGAAGAGCCTAGGTAACGCTTACATGGCTAAATCCAGGGCAACTAGATAGGCCAGCAGTTCACCAGACTCCATGTCCACTTTCCTCCATCTCAGACACCAAATAAGCATTTGCACCATCCAATCTCTGCCCATCACTTTCTCTTCCCCCATACGCACTACCTGCTCTGCACTACCCATGCATTTCCACCTTCCCACTGAAAGGATAAGCTTTTACAAAACCTAACCAGTGCACCGCCACACAAGCAGCCGGGCTTTTCAGCAGAGTAAACAGTGCTCCTAGTTTCTCTGGCCATTGCTTCACTCACTCTTACACTTGGAGCAGGACTTCAAATATACTGAGTGCAGCCACACAGGAAAGTCAAATCAGAGCAGCTGACTTACACCAGTTAAGTGGGACTTGGTCCTCTAACCTAAGCAAGGCAGGAAATCCCACCTGCTATCACTTCACAAAAACTCAACTGAAATTATTCATGGGCACTGCTGGCACAGCAGACCAACAGTGATGACCAATCAAGAATCCAGTGAAGGTTTTGGGTGGTTGTGCTCCTAGCACCATAAACTAGAGAAATAGGAAAAGGCAGCATACAGCTCCTATCATTTTCACTTTCCAGGCAGCAAAAACATAAATAAAAGCCATAAATCCTCACACCTAACAGAAAACCTCACACCTGACAGAAAACCTCTGGAGCCATCCAACTCACCTGCTTTTCAACCTTTTGCACTTGTACATCTGACTGCTGCATTCACACACTCAGTAGTCATTCTGTCCTAGGTCAAACAGATCACATTTCACAGCTTAAGCTAAAAGAAATAAAGAAACTCTTATTCCAAAACCAGAGTTACCAACCTATAAGTAGTGCATACGTCTAAAATCTCCCTATGAAGACCACACTTTGCACTACAGTTTGGTGTGAGCAACAAGAAGTTTAAACCGAGAGATCAAAATCAGAGCTTGAAGGCAGCTGCTACTTATTCCAAATAAATGGGAAAGACTGAACCGCTGCAGGTGTTTTTGACTTCTACAGGTGTAGAGCATGTGCTAGAAAATTGAATGAGTTGATACAGTCTGAGGCAAAGTCTTGAAAGTTTGTATTTTACCTAAGTTGTTGTATAATTACAAATGTACCAGTTTAGTTTGGTTTAATTATGTTTCTGCAGGAATAAGCAGTAGGTTTTTTTCAAATGCACTAAGGGCAAATGCTCCCACTGTAAAAGTCTGGCAGCCAACAGTGACAAAAGTTTGACTTCAAACTTTTTTCTTTCTGAAAACAGAAGAAAGAAAACCTATCAAATCCCATGGGAATTTGCCCAGTGGGGAATTTTTCAACTGCTGTTCTTTGCATCCATTCTTTATTCATCAGTCTTGAGAAATTCAAATGCCCTATCAAACACATAGGCTACATTTGGAGCTTTATGCCTTCAATGAGATACTAGCAGTGAGTGCTGAAGTGCTGTGTACACTGTGGCACAGCAGACACTGCAGCATCCCCCAGACAGAGCCTTCACAGCCTGGATTGCCCGCCAGCACCCACATGCAGAGTAACCTTTCCAGGGCAGTTTCATCCAGTCAGAGAAGATAAAAATAACATGTGACTGTCATGGATACTCAAAAAGCTGTCATACCATGCACATACTAGTGGAAAACTCACTTATGTCCTCATGCATTATTTGTTAGAGTTTTCTGCGAGTGATAACATTTTCTAAAAGAGATGGAACAAGGCAAAATAAACCTCAGTTCTTATCAGAATGGAGCCAATAATTCTTGGCTGGTTTTTAAACCAGCTGTTCTGCATAAGGAATACAAAGGTAGAAAAGTCTTAAAGATTCTGTTTAATCTGTCCCCCTTTCTCAAGGCAGAACTAACTTAAACATACACATCCTCCACATCACAAGCGATACGATCAAGACAGCATCTCCAAAAAATGCATGTGATTCCTGAGGCATGAAAAAGAAGGTGTTAGGTACTTCCCTGGAGGAACATCACAAGCCAAGTTGAGCTCAGCAGCCAAAACTGCCTAGAGGAAGAGCCAAAAAACCAAGAGGAAACGTTCACATCTGTGTCCATTCCACGCTTTGGTCAAATCCCAGGCAGATGCAAACCCATACAGAACAGACTGCGGGACCAAAATGCTGTTTACGTGGAAAACCTGTCAATATGAAACAATTTTATCTGCAGCTGTCAGTTAAATCTCATTTGAGATAATATGTCCTGCCAACAAATGCAGGCTATGGGTTTGTGAAAGGCAGGACTATTACATTTTCAGTGCCACTCCACACTTTTTTAATGTGAGCGCTAATGTTTCTAGCATATTACTTTCCAAATGTTGCAGCACAACATGCTTTATATGAACTAATGAATCACACAGTAAAAACTAATTGCAAATTATATACTGTTCTGAATGGAGTTTTGCAACATAAAAGCTATCAGCCAGCAATTAAAATGCTCATATGGGACCAAACCTCATATAAACGTTTGCCAAAATCTAGTGCAATACAGCGCTTCCTGGAGAATCTTGGACAGATGGAATTTAGTTAGTAGGTAGTCATTTCATCAAGCTTAAAAACCTGACCATGCTGGAGGAGGGACACTACCATGATACATTACATATTTCCAGCATTAGAAATGATGGCAAAATATCAGCCTGGCATTATGTATTTTCTTCTTTTGATTGGCTCTTTCTATTCACGTGTAAATGATTAAAAGACTCTTCTAAAAGCAAGTCAGAATGGAGTGGTACATAACAGGTGCTCTTTCCAAGCACAGGAGTCTTGAAAATTTTTTCTTTTTGTTTTAAAATGCAAGTATTGAAGAGGACCACAGATAAATTAATATAGATGGACTCCCAATGTGGTGGTGATCTGGTGACAGTCATCATCAACCCTACTTTTGTTTTTAATTATAAAAAACTCATTTTCACAGATTCACTAATGCAAGACTGTGAATTGAATGAGAGAATTACATTTTAATTGGCTTCACCTCCCCCACATCCACTTTTTCTTCATTACATTCTTAATACTAAGACAATTGAAATACATTAATTAATTCAAGTGGGGAATTATTAATTTTCAGCATCCTCAACCTTGGAGAAATTACCAGTGGTCCTGAAACAAAGCTCCCAGGAAGATGAGGAGCTACAGACTGTGCCCAGTATCCAGTTCTAGCACTAGTCACGTAAGTCTTCATTTTCCCTGAGGACAAGATATGTCTCAGCAAGGTGTGACCATGGGAAGCTAATGAATTATTCTTTAACAAGCTCGTTCATTGTAGGTTAGCCTTTAAGTTTGTTCAATCATTATAGGCAGCAAAACTGGAAAATCAGGGACAAGTTCTAAATGGAATAAGAAACCCCCTTGTACTAAGTACCTGCCAACAGGAGCCAGGGAAGGAGACCAGAGTAGGCTCTGGGAACCTGGCTGCATGTACATGGTGTTGCCACCCAAAGTCCTATCAGCCAAACACAGGACATGAAAAATCAATGAGAAACTCAAGAATGTCCCAGGCTTTGCCTGTTTGGGTGAAGTTGTCTTTCAGCCACAGGAAATATTGAGTAGTTGGGTCTTGGTTCTCAGGTCCTTGTACCCTTCCAAGCACAAAAGCAAGGCTGAATCATTTGCTGGTCCCAAGATACACAGATAATTAATATACATATCAAACATAGATTGAATTGTTTTCTTCTCACTTGACAGTGGCTTTCATAACTTCCTTAAGATCTTCCATTAAAAAATAAAGCTATTTTTCTCACAATGCTTACAGTCCCTTTTCCTGTGCCTTCTGTGGGAGAAACCCTGGTTGGAAGACCATGTTCCTTGCTTAATAATCACTTCCCCTTCCATACCAATTTATCCTTAGCATCTCCAAGCACCCACTTTCCTCATCTCCTCCTGACTCTGGAGTGATACACAGCTAATGCTCCCAGCTAAGGCCCAGCCGTAAACCCCATGGTCAGCACACCTTTTCCATCTGCATTCTCCTCCCATGCATCCACCCTAAAAGGAAACAGGGCACAAAGCGCAGCAATGGCCTGACAGCACAAAATGCCTAAGACACAGAAGATGTCCCAAAAGTTAAGAAACATTGCTCTGAAGGATGACAGAGCTTCTAAATGAGATGGACTGGGGTTTGCTGCCGTGTTTCAGTGCTGCAGCCCTACCAGCACGTCAGAAGAAAAGGTGACGTTTTGAGCCTACTTTAAATTTATGAAAGAATAAACCTATCGCTCAGGTTGGCAAAAGGTGAATCACCATTAAAGGAGTGACCTGGACTCTGAAAGAGATTTGTCAACAGGGGAAGTGGAAACTTAAAGCATGGCTTCCTGAATTACTGCTCTGAGATTGCTTTGGAAGAAAATTGCCAGGAGTAGTGTTGGGGGGTGAAAGCACATTACACATAAAATTGTCTTTAAAGACAGCAAGGCAGAGCCTCCATTAGCCAGGCTAGAAAAGGAGCAGGTTTCACAAAAACCTTAGTATTCATGGACATCATGGAGATTCACCTCTATCTATTTCCCCGGGGAACCCAAAAATTGGCAGTAGTGTTTTTGATTCATCATCAAAGCAGAAGAGTTCTGGTGCTCACCCTCACAGAGCATTAATACAGACACAACCTGTCTTTCTCCATGAGGGCTTAATGTTAAAAAATAAAAGCTGCTCTTCTCTAAGGTCCCCAATACGGAAGAGAGAAGCAGGACATTTATTTTGCTGCAGTGAACAGGAGCTGTGGCTGTGTTAAGTATAGGTTCCGAATTGCACACCATCATGGGTAAATCACCCAGTGCCATCATCATTGCATCATTCTGCTTAACTTACAGCATGTCTATAAGGAAACAGGCATTAAAACTCCAAATCCTTCCTTCCAGACACCTACTCCCAAGCACACACACTTAACACTCACCTATTTATAGGTCAACTGGGGTCTATACCACCAGTACCATTGTTAAGTAGTTTATTCATCTTGCAATAGATGCAGACACTCCAGTCTGACCCGGTTCTTCACTGTTTTATTGGTAACTGTGGCCTCAATGGCCTCAACACCCGAGCGTTGTATAAAGGGGGAAATGGCTATAAATAGCTATAATAATTGAAAGTTGGCTGATATTACAGGCACATTAATGAACCAAGGTTGGTTTGCATCTGCTGAAACATTGACCCTCATAATGTGTTTCTATACGCATTTATGAGAGGCTGGAAGCACACACACTATTTTTTACCAGGCAGAAATAGCCACAGAACACATTTAAAGCATCAATGCACTGAATTTAAAGGTAAGTAAATTAAAGCAAAGTTGAGGCATAAGTTGGACACAATAAAAAATGTTTCTGTAATACATTGCAGTATTAAGCTCTGTCATTGCCCTCTGATGCCTTAAGATAAATATTGCAATAGGGCTGAAGATCTCATTTCTTTTTTGCCCTGGGAAGGGATTGGGTTCAGACCATCAGCTCTGGGAGCATCAAAAAGAGGCTCGTTCAATGACCTCATAATCCCCTCTCATAACATCCCCAACATGGGGCATTATGGTAGCAGTTGCCAGTTGCAGAATTCCTTTTTTTCAAGAAGGACTAATGAGATGAGTGAAATTAACAGATACAGAGGCACCACAGGCCATGTTATATTGGCATCAGTAGATAAAGTTTGCTTCTGGTGATCCACAGAGATAAAAGCACTGATGAGAAACCTGCTGAAAGAGGAGGACAGAGCTTTGGGCATAACTCAGAGCCCAATCCATCCATAGGAAGAGGCTTCAGAGCAGGAGGCAAAAAAGGAGGGAGAAAAGAAAAATAGTCAAGCCCAGACACTTTGAAGGATCAACTGAGTGAGAATTAAACCTTCATGGGCATTTCGGTGGTGTGGCTAACCGGTGGTCTTTGAAGTGGTGAACCTTTCCCACTTCCATATAATAACCCCAAAATCACTCAGAAATCACCATCATGGACGACAGAGAATATGAAAATAAAGGTAAAAATCAGAAATGGGCAAAAGGAAAGGATGTTAGGTACAAGCAAGTCATCAGTCTTTCCAGAGAAAATAACAAAATCAGGAATAAACAAACAGAACAGAATGAAGATAGAGAGAAGGAACAGTGAAGGTGTGAGACAAGGAAATGTGCCAGTGTGCAGCCCTGCAGCCCTCTTCTTCTCTATAGATGGGCTGGTAAGAAGGAAAAGAGCAGGAACAGAATAAAATTAGGTCAGGGAGTGAAGGATGAGGGAAATTTAGGCTATTTGAAAGAGACATATTGTGACCTGACAATGGTGGGATGGGATGGCCAGAGAAGAGATAATAGTAAGACAAATAAAAGGAGCAGGAGAAGAGGTATCCAGTACCAATGGGACAGCATTCACCAGAAAAGTGTTACAAAAAGTTTATTAAATAGCTTTCTATGGGCATTTGAGAGTTTATCACAGCTGGTCAGAATAGGAGGTTTTTTCACCCTTACTATAAAATGCTGGTGTATAGATCAGGTTTCCTCAAGCCAGGCCAAGGTGCACTGGTTGAAGTCACTGTCTGAGTCACACTGATCCATCCATGCTCTGGTGGACCCCACGATGGCTGGGAGAGGTGAGCACAGGGAAATGCAAAGCAAGCATGTACTTCATGCCTTGGAGTAGTCAAGAAAATGGAGAGATGGGAAGAACTGAGGTCCCCATGGAGGGTACTGACTTTGGTCAAAAATAATGGACAAAGTCAGAGAGATGAGATTTGATGAGGACAGAGACATCAGGTCAGTGAGATGAAGGCTATAATTGAATATGGTGAGGTGGTAGCAGAGGTAATCAGGGCTCAGTAAGCTGCAAAGAGCACAAATTAAATGAGGATAAAACAGAAGTTAAAGCACAAAGACAGTCAGCATGCTGGTTTTCTTTGCCAACGGCAATCTGGTTGATGAAGATCAATTAATTGAATTCAAAGAGCTGGGATGAGCCAGGCCTCCTGGGAAAAGAGTTTGGGTTGTAATGCGTAAAACTAGAGCTGATTAGAGAACACTGGGTGGTACTAAACAAAAGGAATTTGAGCTCAAAAGAAGATAAGAGGGAGCTGCCATGAAAGGATAAATTCGGAGACAGTGCTGGCAGTTCAGGGGGGGAAACACTGAGAGATTTAAAGTTTGAAGAAAGGATCAGAGAGCAGGAAAACCAAAGTGAAGAAAGGAGAGAAGAGCACTACCAGAAGTGTGAAGAATGAGGAACATAAATAAATTTTTGGGGTTGTCATTCCGCTAGAGTGGAGAGATGGGTAGTCAAAGACCCTTATCGAACCAGCACCTCTCCTCTAGTCAGTGGCCAACACACCCTCCCGCTGAGCAATCGCTGGAGCAGCAAGTACTCCATTCAACACTGTTATTTCACCTGCTTTCTTCCTCCCTTTGCACTGAAGCCATGATGAAAGATACGGAGTCACCCTTCCTGTTAAACCACAGAAATTATCAACTGAAAACAACCCCCTGAAGAGGGGTTGATGCTGGGGAGATCAATGGTGAAGTACCTACTGGACAGTATGGCTTGACTCCCCAGACAAGCCTGGCTGGCTCTCTGGCACCATGAGAAGGCATCAGGCTTTAAGGGGGTTCAATGTCCATCTTCCGCATCAAAAACTCCCAGACGCCCTTTAAACCCAAGTTCTGCACTTTGTCAGAGTACACACTGGAAGGAGGTAAACTTTAGGTGGATGAAACTTGGATCTTATAGGTGTGATCAGAAAGTAAAGGGGTTGTAAACAGATCTATCCTGGAGTGGTAGGTTCATTCCTCCTAGATCAGCCCAGCAACCTTCAGTGACTTTTGGGGCTCAAAAGACTGTTGATCCCTCAGGGTCTGTAGGAAATGTCACTCCTTCCTTCCCCTTGAAGGCTTGGATGTGAGTCTGCTTCCTGACTCGACTCAGATTTTCCTAGTCCCCATCCCTTCTACAGCCCCCTTGTGCATCTCCCAGTCTCTACACCCCGCATCCTCACATCAAGGGGTTTTACCCTAGTTAAGTGAGCTCTGCTGCTAACTGAGAAGCAGCTCCTCTTCCAGTCAAAGTATACTGGTCTGGACAAGGTGATGAGGCTGTCCTTTTCCCTGCTGCTGCACAGATTTCCACACTTTACCTTCTACACCTAACAACAAATAAATGCAGGATTAATCCTCAAACTTCTTGAACTCACATTAATTAGATTTGAAATCTGGACAACACAGTGGTAAGATTTTTCATAATTCTGATTCAAATAAAGACAAAAATAGTTGCTTAGAAAGATGTTTTTCCATGGATATTTACACCTTCCCTGCACTGTTCATCCAAGGGGTACAGCAAATGGAATTGATCATAAATCCGCCAAAGACTAATGGTGGATATAGGCCAAACACAGAAGTGAATTAACCAAGAGTGAAATTTGCCAAAGGTGATGGAGATCATTCCTTTCATTTTAAGGTTCTTGAGAGGACACACAGTAGGTTTGATTTAAAACCATCTATGTAAGATTACCAGCCACCTCCCCACTGTGTAACTGTAGATAACGCGGATAAAAAACAAAAATTGCCACTTGAACTGTTTATATCCCAGCCAATGCACAATAAGGAGATAAGGACAAATGAACCCCTGTCTCTGTTATTTTGAAAAAGAGAACATTGAGTATTACACATTTGCCTTATCTGCAGACTAGTTACCACTATACTTGATCACCTCCATAAAGGGCTCTTAGATACGCTGTTTGAGAGCTTTATTATCCATAACAGTACCTGATGTTTGTGTTATTATTATTATTTAAATTTTTAGTCAAATGGGCTGATCTACAACATAAAGCTCCCAAAACCCAGAATTATTTTATCTTTTTTTTTTTCTTTCTTTTCCTACTTTGCAGGTTGGGAACTCAACCTACTCAACCTACTTTGCAGGTTGGGAACAGAAAGGATTAAGTGTTAAACTATTACTTCAAAGTCTCCTCAGCAAAAATCACATAAGGTAGAAATCCAAGGTAGAATATGGCTAAGATCTGACCTGAGAAACATGCCAAACTGAAACAGACATTGCTGCTGTTCATTTGGCTGACAGTACATCCCACTGTTACCATTTCTGACTCAGCAATTGCAGTAATAAGCAAAACTAGCAGGGCTGGCATTTGCTGCCTCCCCTAGAGAGTGAGAACCAGAGCTTTTCCTTGGACTCCCAGCACAAACTCATCCCTTATAGCCCCAGCTTGACTCAACACCAAAGACTTTTGCAATTTTGGTTGCTTTCTGTCCACTATATAGAGGATAAATATATAGGTTGCATCTGTTTTTTCTCCACGACACCCAGACTTGGTCCAGTTCTGCTTTGATTAGTAAGTCATGCAATCCATACAATTTATATTCCCAAACCAAAAGACAGAAGTGCTCTGATTGGAGTCCATATTTTCTGTCTGATTGCTTTTCATTTCACACTTCTTTGTTTTAATTATAATTTAAGATTAAATATGGGGATTGTGGTTAGTTGCACTCAATGGATATTGTACAGATTTAAGGGCCATAGGAAAAGGAAAGGAAAAAAGACAACTAATTTGTCATTGTGAGTTTTGATAGAAATCTGACTTGATTGTGATTAAAGGAAGAACTTGCTGAATGAATTCTTCAGCTCAAAAGTATGGGCTTTTAATTTTTCTACACGTAGTGAGCATAAAAAAGCTGATTCTGCAAAGCTTTCTTGACCTCACTGATTGCAACCAATTATGAAATGGATGGCCTGGATTTAAAAGTATCAGAACATTGCAGCATCTGGCCAAGTATTTCTTGTACAGCTCAACAAGGAGATGGTGGGGAGGAAGGGGACATATTATGCATTTTATGATTCCTTTTATTAAGGCAATAAAATTCCTGCTTGGCTACACAATAAGCTAATTTTTAAAAATTAATAAATAACAAAAAAAAATGCTAGCACTTAATTGCTTTAATATCATTTAATTAATATAATAACAAACTATTCAAAAGCTGTTCCTTTTCTTTATTCTCATTCTCAACAGCACTGAGAAGGATTTGCACACAATCAATATGGTACCAACAGTCCCCCAGCTCCTTTTTTGTTTCCCCTCTGGTAGGGCTTCAGGACTGATGCTGCCCAGAAGCCAGTAACATTGCAAATGGTGCTTTCATGGCTGAACTGGTGAGGAGCAGAGGGGCTCACAGTACGTGGAATGGCTGAGGGAATTGCTAATGTTATCCTGCATCTATTAGAGCTCATACATAATCTTTGCTATGCTGCTATGAAAAACCCAGGGGCAGCACCTAGTAGAACAGATTTCAAAGCTCCAGAAGACAACACAATGATACTCATGAGAAAGCAACAATTTCCCAATGTTCGCATCTTGTCTTGAGGTCTGGCAGAGGCCATGCTAGCGGTTACATGGTGAACTTTATGATTTCGGTTTTTTAAAAAGAAAACCCTGTGATGTTACACATAAAGCAAGCAGTCTGTCCCAGAAATACATTGTGATGTAAACTTTAACTACACCTTCAGATGTTTTATTTTCATGTGTATGTCATTAAATGATGCAGAAAGAAGGAGAGATATGGCTGCAATTTCCTAAATTCTTTACATATGGATTTATAATATTGAAAAATTCTGACATATCTTCCATGTTAGCAAGTAGATATAATAAATCACAGAGTCGTCTTGCTCTGAATTCTCTTTAGGCATAGAAATATTGAATAATGGGATTTAAATAAACTAATCAAAACACTTACAAAATCCATGAGACACTAAATCAAGAAGAGGAACAACACCATCTTTTCCGGTCCAAATCTTTGCTGACTGTGAATTAATTTCTCTGAAAGTAAACACATTAGCATTTTTAAGAGCATGAACCTGCTTATAACTAACATTAACCTGCGTAATGAACTGAACGTTAGCACAAAGGCCAGCAGTCTGTAGGCATCAGGCATCTTGAGGATGTTAAGTGTTCTCCAAATAAATAGAAATATCAATAGCTTATGTGAGCAGGCCCTCATTACATAACTTAATGAGAGGGTTGAGTTAGATGCATTTAATTGTCTTGATGAAGTATATCTCTTTTGACTGTCAAAGCAGTAGAGATTACCAGCTGTGCCATAAACCTGCTCATGTAACTACAGGAACCCAACCACAGACACCAAGTGGCTTCTGGATTCCTGCTGGAGTATCTAATTCTTCTCCCATGTTCAACTGTAATGAACAATTAATTGATGGCATAAAATGGCGACTTTGTGGCTGAGAAGGGAAATAAAGTATTGGGATAAAATATACAATTATATCAATCTAAAAGAAGAAAATAAAAACCACCTGAGTTTTATGAAGGATACAATGCTCTAAACAGGAAAGAGAATAAAGAGATACTTTTCATCCTGTGTTCTCATACCACTCTTATTTCTCAAAATCTGAGTGTGAGCCCTCAAATATACTTAGGCAACTTTGATGAAAGGAAATTTGGACTGAAGAGCTTTTCAGGAAAAAATTAAGTGATGTGGCCATTCTCTGGGGATGTTTCAAGGTCCCCAGATGACAGAGTTGTGATGCCTTCTTCTGCAGTACTTGGAGGAGGGGACATTATTTTCTTTCTACTCTCTGTACGAAGAAAGTTTAGTAATTTAGGGTGATTATGGTTCTTTAGTCCTATGTCCACAAGAGAGAGGCACAGAATTCAAGAGGCAGTTATAAGCTTCCTCCACAATTTTAATTCTGTACCAGCCCACTAAAATTTAAAAAAATATTACTTTTAAACAGTTCTATAGTTTTTAGAGACACTCCTACAGAACACTGCTGACTCCCAGCTCAGAGTGAGTGATGAGAATAAAGAATGCCACTGCTGAAAATAGCATTTTCCACACCTCAACCTTAAAAACAGACACAGAGAAAATGAGATATCTGACATTTTTCATCTCTTACTAGCAACCATAGATCCAAGGAAACCTGTCTATATACACTTGTACTAAAGAGTTAAGTTTCCTAAAATTACCTTCTACTTGCTCCGTCTTCCACCTGAAAACTTTCTCAGCACTAAACCAAGTAGGAAATCACAATTCCGCTTTATAAATGGCAAAACAGAAGGACCTTTGCACCTCTCACACAAAGATCTTTCACAGATGAGGTCTTCTACAACACTTAATCAGATCTAATACATGTTGGGACTAATAGTTAATTAAGTGATATGGGCATTAGTAAATAATGGCAAATCTCAAAAAAAAAGAGTTGGTAGAACATCCTATTGAAAGAATAGGCATCAGCTTTGCAAAGTCTGACGGTTTCAAGGTATTTTAAAGGCCTTTCTTTTGTTGAAATGACAAGAAAAGCCAGACAATTTCAGATAAAATCTCCATTTATGTTAAGTTTCCAACTTTACCTACTAGAACCACAAGTTCCATTAAACCAAATGGAAATGGAGCTCCATGCAAAGGGCTCCCAATGGACAGACATCAGCCTACTTTGGAACCAGGTAACAAGGTCATTGATGGATTATTTTAGCCCTCCACCCATAGATTTTCAACAGGGCATATGCACAAGGAAACTTCTCCAAACTTACTTCATTGCAGCAAGGTAGTGAACTCCCGTGAGGAACAATCTTCTGTAGGTTCTGTGCTATGCATTTAAAACACAAACAGTGCTTAAACAAATGGACTCAAGTTAATTAAATCAATAGCCCAAGTAAATTACTTTTTTAAGTGTAAGTTTTGTTAAGCATTATTTTCCTTTACTGGGAGTCTACTACCAAGGTAAGGAACTAGGTAAAGTAGTGAGCTAAACACACAGCACAGAGCCTTCTGTGAATTTTTATTTGCCTAATATGCTAGTACTAAGCCTGTTACTTGATTAAGTACTTTATACAATGCCCTCTCCTGGTTTATCTAAACTGATATAAAACAAGATCTCTAATGAGATGCCTTACACTTAGACTTTTATTTATACAAGAACCGAAAAAAGAACAAAATAGAAAACAAACGAGCAAACCCCACCAGAGTTAGAGTGTTAATGGCTGGTTTTACAAAGACTATGTAGCTACATGAGTACAGCATGTTAACTTATCTTGATGAAGTGACAAAATTTTCACCTCCTTCCTTCTGTCTTGAGCTAGAAGTATAAAATAAACTCATATTCCCTATAGGTCCCTATTGGGATGGTCATAGAGAGCTCCCCCAGGGAGAAAGAGGAGGCCACCCTTTCAGATGTGACTGACAAATTAAAAACTGCAGACTCCATACTTCTGGGGGAAATAGGGCCTACCGGGCACTAAGACTTTGGATGTCTATAGTGAAGGTCATTAAAACTGAGCTTATCACTGTGGTGTTTTTGCACACTTATCATCTCACCCTCTCTGGATATCTGCTTCATGGTAGACGCCACTAGTAAACACCACTTGAGAATGAAGGGAGACGCCACTTGAAGATGAAGGGAGTGTTATGTACAAGAAGATTCATCAAGTTTGAAGGTGGTGCAGCCACTCAGAGACCTACAGGCCAAAGAAACACAGGAACACGACCGAGATGCAGGAATACTGAGACTGACAGGGGAGGAAACCCCATTTCATTATTTACAGCAGATCAGTCATAGCATAATTATCACAGGGACTTATGCAGCACAGTAAGCATCAAGAAGATATACATTAATGAATTAATAACCAACGTGGTTCAGACATTCATCATGATTCCCATCATACTTAAACTGCTTCTTCTCTTGTAGCATTTAGTACATATGTGGCTTGCATGTTCTTGTACTGATGAAATGTAGCTCCTCACACCAGTTGTGCACCCTTCAGAATACAGCAGAAGTTTACACAGAGAGGGATTGAGAATACATAGCTGTGGATCATTGGAAGAAGAATTAAAACAGTCAGTACTAGCCCTTCTGGAAGATATTTGGTGGCCAGACAAATTTAAGGAGAAAGGATTTCTTGGGGGTGGTGAATATTTCCTTTGAAAGTACCTGGTCACATTACCTTCTACAAATTTATGAGCCATACATCTCTTCTCAGAAGATAAAACAGAGAAAGTAGATTACTTTGACAGATGTCTGCTGTCTTGATTTAAAGCAAGGACTTGCACAACTTTTTCTCTCACACTTCTCAGTCCCAAATCCTGCTTAAGAGTTTTAGCTTTGTGATCCAACTGTGTGGGTACAAGGAGTAAGCATGTATTTCAGGTGTTCTTCAGTCTCCAAACGATCACCTTGCAAAGGTGTCCAATGCTCAAGGAAAGAGCAGGGACGAGTCAAGCTGCCCAAATGCAAGGCTGAAACTGGACAGGACTGGGTGACAATTCAGTCCCCATTCTCTCTGCCAACAAGCCCCAGCAGTCTTCGCCACAAGACGATGAGCTGAAATGACCATCCTGTCAGCGTCATCTCCTATTGTAATTTCACATGCATTTAGGTCGCTTGCTAAATGTGTTGTTCATGCTATGTTCCTTTATTTTGGTTCCTCTGGAATGCAGGAGGTGGGAAAAACTAAACTCCTGTGGATAAAACCTTCTCCTGGACAATAAATTGGTGGCAGCAATACCACCGTATTTTGCAGCATCAGCACCATCGTCTGTCATGAGAGCCACAAGAGTCTACCAAGAGTTCTGGGAAGACTGGATAGCATAAGGGTTTGCTGGAATCCCCTGAGTAATGCAAGAAAGATGATTTTCCAGAAGTGGGGAATAGAAAGATGAAAATTAATTTGACATGGGTCTCTGAATTTAATATTCCAGGGGTAAGAGTCAAAGTGACGTACAAATGTGCTGAGCTGCAACCCTAAGGAAATTAGGGGATAGGGGTGTGGGAAGATGGATTTGGTAACCACGAAGGAAGCTGAAGGTCACGAGAGACTTTATTGAGAGAGGTAATGAATCTAAACTGCCTGAAGAACTGCCTGGGCTTGAGTACTAAGGAAAAATATTACAGACACATTAGCACTTAAGAAAGGGACCCAAAAATCATAACATTCCTCTTGTACAAAAATTTCCAAACTTCCTAGTAAAATTTTTTCCTGGAATGGGAGGCAGACAGGAAGGTAGCAGTGGAAAAAAGGGAGCTTTCTTAAATAGCTATGACAATGTAAGAGATAATTCCTTCCCCAGCTGCAGAAAAATAACTCTTCAATGTGGGGAAGGAAATTGATCAGCCATACAGAGGTACTCACCCATCTTTATTTCTTCTCTGTGCTCTTCTGTATTTCCTGAGCGGCAGTATATGAAATAGTTCATGTAAATAAAGTGCAAACACTTAACTAAATAGTCTCCAAGCCTAGTTAGTGTCATTCATGATATGCAGCAGTGAGTTTGGCAGAAACTCAGGTCATTAACAAAATTTAACCCCCCTACTACAGAATGCCTTTGGGCATTTGGGCTTTCCGCAGTCATCACCATCCGGAGCTGTCTGCCTGCCTGTCAATAATTAAAATGCAATCCAAGAAATAATGGGAAATTACTACTTCTGGATGCTTTCCTGATAGCTGAGCACCAGTTGCCTTGTTCTCAGCTGTAGGAGTTTTCATGCAGTTGCTACCCTTGAGTGATCAAATAGCGAAGTCTAGAAAAAGAGCTGCAGACAGAGGAGCCACAGCTCCTGCTCGCAAGACGGTCCTGTTCTGGTGGACATTTTTTAATTCCTACCTGACGGTCTCCAAAGCTTTCATTGAGGTTTGGTAACTTTGCAACCCATTTCTCTGGCTAAGTGGTTGCTCAGGGCCAAGCGTACCCAGATTTTTATGTACTGTTGCTCCAAGGAGCAGTGTTTGATTGGAGCACTCAGGTAATTGAAGCTTTCTATAGCTACAGGCTATAGAAATCTGGTGTTCATCAAGTTCACATAACATTCACATAACATCAAGTCAACATAACGTTGACTAAGGGGATTTACACCAAACCTCTGGAGAAATGGGAAAGGAGTTTTGCTGACTCCCAGGAGAGGGAACAACTCCCTCTTCATCCCAGCTGGCTGAAGTGATTTCCCTCCAGGGAGGACGGATAGGGCAGAGGCTGAGGAGTTCAGGGGGAATCTCAGCAGCAGCCAAGTATGTATGCAGGAGGGACTGAGTTTACTCTCCACTGATGTACAGACTTCCTTCAAGTACAGACCAGGGAAAGCCCTTGCTCACAGCATCCTTCTGTTATGTTAAATGACACCTCTTCGTTTTCATCTGTATTTATATTGCTCTAATGTCAGGCGGTCACAGAGACAAACAGTGCACATTTGGTGCTTTACTCTTCTTCATAAATCCTGCCACACAGTCCTTATTATTGTCTGTGCTTGAATTCCATCGGGTCTATCAGTGTGTCAGGGGGATCAGAAAATTCAAGGTGCACTGTGGCTTGGGGAAGATGGAAGCAATGCCTTCTTGCCCCATGGCTCACTGCCACAACACTCTTGCTCCCATCCACTTCCTAGTACTCCTTATGTGTTTGGTACTTCCATTGAATATGTGGTTTGTGGCAGCCTTTTTCTCTAAATTGCCTCTCATTTAATTTTTTTCTGTCCCGTTTTCCATTCTCTCCAATTTTCTGTCTCAGAAGTTTTCTTCTGAGTTGTAAACTGTCACTGTTCTCCGGGACAGGCACACAACTGTGTGTTCCCTCCATCCCTGGGAGGACACAGAGCTTACTTGCCTCTTTTGTTAATCTCTGGCACCCAAATTTGGTGCTATGAGGCACCATAAACACTTTGGTAAATTTGTTTACAAGAAGGAGGAACATCGACATGCCCTGTTTGAGCTGTTCCTACTGTAAGACACCTTGTCCTGCTGCTGCCTCAGTGCCAGTATCCTGCATGTACTGATTTCTCAGATTTCAGTAGGTCTAAGCACTTTAAAATTCTCCCTTAAACGCCTAGTACAGACTTACTTAACACATGATTAAGGAACTAAAAGGAAACTGCTGCAACAAGCATTTTTTTCCACTAAAGCCTCTATATAGAAAAACATTGATAAAATGTTGAGTTTTTCCTTTAACCAATTTATCTTCCCCACACAGATCATATAAGATCATCTTGAATAACTAATCCACAGCCCTAAAGCAGAACAATCATTTATTGATATTAAAGATATTAAATTATATAAATGATATTTAAATTCAGCAAGACACGATATGTAAACCTAAGGTAGTGTAATTCTACTCCATGTAGCAATCATACTCGCAAATAATTTGACCATACATGACCAGCACAATTTATAGCAAGTTTTATTGTATTCACTGTTATGATATGACTAAAGTCTGTAATGAAAAGAATAAATGTTCTCGGCTTTAAGAACTGATTAGCTGAACCTCAAGCTTTCACTGGCAAAAATTTCATTTGCTTTTTCATCAGTTTTGTTATACCATGAAGGCTTCTGATTTTTACTGAAACACCAATGTGTATCTTTGACAGTTATTTGAGAGGATTTGCTACCAAAGTTTATTTAATAGTGAAATGTAATCCCTGGTAAGTCAAACGGGACTATCTCTACTTTTAC
Organism: Scolopax mira; assembly: GCA_004320125.1. Lineage (NCBI taxonomy): Eukaryota > Metazoa > Chordata > Aves > Charadriiformes > Scolopacidae > Scolopax > Scolopax mira. The sequence continues at coordinate 1,697 of BJBW01014504.1, read as the reverse complement.
AGGATGTCAAATCAGTATCCCGATTCCCAGAGAGCCATTCAATCCTATCTAGTCTTTAACTGCAACTAAATGTCACCAGCAAAGACCTCCAGGTCTGTACTCTTCCTGCAGAAAGGGCTTTTTATCAGTGTGACAGGTCTGCCTAGGCATGACTTACATTACTGACCCCAGCCTGATGAGAGCACCAGACTTTTTTATGCAAATCAAGAGTATGGGTGCTAATTTCAGCACCATCATCCTTGCTTGTGAAGCTAAGAGAATAAACCACCAAAAAAAACATATACATGTAAGAAAGCCATAGGGTTCTGGCAGTACAGAGGGTATATGGTCTGCTTTGCTCTTTTGTTATACATTTTTCCTATGCAACCTTTATTGGCTGTGCCAAACACAAGCTTGGGTGAATTTTTGATCTGTCCTTGTATGGTCACTCTCATATTCTTATGAATTGTTCATTCAGAAAAATTAATAGTATAAACTATTTCCCCCACATCCTTCAGACTGATAGAATAGTTTTCCTCATATTATCTGAACGAGTTAACAAAATAAAAAAGTATAAATAGGGTATTTTTTCTTTTCCAGAAAGTTCTTCTGTACATAAGGGAGCCATTTCCATATGAAGGGGTAGAGTGTTTGGGTAAGCTATCCATAGACCTTCACCTAGTACAGGAGAGAATGAAATCTGCAAGACATTGGTAATTTTTAAGAAGTTTTTAAGCATTTTACAGAAAATTATTTTCATCAGAAGACTGACATTGGCTAAGTGAGTTTTGGATCAGGCATCAGTATATATCACAGGTTTCAATCTTCTGCATTAGTCACCAGGACTCTTCTGTCACTGAAGACATCAAACTCTTCTTTCCCATGAAACACAAACCTTGCCCACATAACGTCTGTAAGCATGCGCTGGAACCCTTTGCAATAATTAGAAAAATTAGGATGTCAGTAATATGCTGACTACTGAAGGCAACTGGCCTTGCCTGCCCCAAGGGAACCAAAAACAAGCCTGTTATCATATACCCATGCCTGAGCTGGGCATGGTGGAGAGACAAGATGAGGAAGACAGAAATCATAGTCCTATTCTTGACCTGTCTGTCCAAGAAAATTTCTCTCTAATAATTTGGATGAAGGGAGGGCAGCAGATGTCATCTACCTTGACTTCAATACTTGGTCCAGTCCTGTTCAATATATTCATCAGTGACCTAGACAAGGGGACAGAGTATATCCTCAGCAAGTTTGCTGATGATACCAAACTGGGAGGGGTGTCTCACATCCCAGAGGGCTGTGCTGCCATCCAGCGAGACCTGAACAGGCTGGAGAGCTGGGCAAGGAAGAACCTCATAAAGTTCCTTCCTTGATTCATGAGGGAAAAGTGTAGGGTCCTGCACCTGGGGAAGAATGTTAGGCACCAATACAGGTTAGGCGTGGACAGGTTAGTGCTGGAGATAAGTTCCAGAGAGAAAGATCTGGGGGTCCTGGTAGACAGCAAAATGACAATGAGCAAGCAGTGTGCTCTTGTGGTCAGGAAGGGAATCTTGGGCTGCATAGGGAAGAGTGTGGCTAGTAGATCGAGAGAAGTCATTCTCCCCCTGTACTCTGCACTGGTGAGGCCACAACTGGAAGACTGCATCCAGTTCCGGGCTGCCCAGTTCAAGAGAGACAAGGAGCTACTGGAGAGAGTCCAGCAAAGGGCAACGAAG
>BJBW01014503.1:0-25375 GCA_004320125.1 Scolopax mira | reverse complement strand
GCTCCAGGTGAGGTCTCACCAGAGCAGAGCAAAGGGGCAGAATCACTTCTCTGGACCTTGCAGGCCAGAATGCGATTGGCCTTCTGGGCTGCAAGTGCCCACTGCCTGCTAATGTCCATCTTCTCATCCATCAGCAACCCCAAGTCCCTTTCCTCAGGGATGCTTTCTAATACCTTGTCGCCCAGTCTGTACTGATGGCGAGGATTGTTCCGGACCAGGTGCATAACCCTGCACTTGCTCTTGTTGAACCTCATGAGGTTTACTTGAGCCCACTTCTCCAGCCTGTCCAGGTCCCTCTGGATGACACCCCGTCCCTCAGGTCAACACCACACAGCTTGGTGTCATCTGCAAACTTGCTGATGTTGCTCTTAATTCCTCAGGCTATGTCATTGATAAAAATGTTAAACAGTACCAGTCCTACCATGGACCCTTGAGAGACACTCCTTGTCACTGCAGTGACACTTCACTGAAGAATTGAGTGGCTGAAGAATTTGCATGGAAACATTCATCCCTCCCAAGTAAATAAAATCTCACCCCCAGGTCACGGCAGCAGGTCAGCTCTTTCTGCACAAATTGGGCCCTGTGCAATTTCCTTCACTGAAGCCTTTGTCTTCAGCAGAACTGCCAGGCACCGTGTCCTCGGAGGAAGGGAGCGTCAGGACCAGAGCACGCTGGTGTAGGGTCCGGGTGACTGATGAGTGTCCCCATCACACAGCAGTAATTAACAGAGCAGAGGAAAGCAAGTATCCAGCCACACAAGGCTGCTGCTGTGCTCGGGGTGGGTGATGGGATGCCCGTTCACTGCCTCTAGTCTGAGCAAAGGGTGTTGTTATCCCCTGCAGAGAGGGCTGGGAGCTAAGGGGGGGTGATGGTGGGAATAGAGTCCCAGGAAGCCAGGAAAATTGGATGATAGTGCTGGACTTGGAGGACAGATCTTCTGGAGACCTGGATGATGTGCAAGTCTGTAACACTTCATTCTTTCCAAGAGCAGATGTGTGTTTGCCTGCTCAGTGCTTGACTGCATGTGTGCAGGCAAAGCCTGGGTTTGAGTAGACAATTTACAGCGCGTGTGGATGTGAGCATCCGTGTTTGATAGCAGACTGTTCCTGTGTTAGTACCACGGCAACAATTTTTATTAACTGCCTGCTTTCCCTCTGGAGCGATGTAATTCTGCTCCATGCAGCAGAGATGGGCCCAATTAATCGGATGGATAAAAGTGGTTAATGCGCCTTGGAGAAGCGTAATTTAATTGGAAATGATTATTACGTGCCGCTCCTATGTAAAGAATGTGAGAATCAGCAATAATGACTCTGTTATGAACATGACTTTTAATTACTATATGATTCAGTGATTTAAGTCTGGGTATGCTTTTGTTTCCCAGAGATTTCAGGTGGGTTGCTGATTGCAATGACACACTGGGGACGTGCAAGGCACGTCCTGGTGAGTTGGGACTGTCAGTCCTGTTTGTGCTGAGTCTCGGGCGGAACTGGAATTGCTGATTTGCCTTTGAAATCTGCAGCGATCGGCTGTGTTTGCAGTGTGCCAGGGACTCCTAGGCAGCAGCTTTCCTAGCTTGTGGCATCAGCCCACACTCTGTCTCCTTCCTCGCTCCCGATTCCCCCTTTGACTGAGGTTTGTTTTCCAGCACTTATGCCCGCCCAGGGAAAGGCTGTTCTCTGCTGCATTGTTTGCCTTTGCGGTTTGGTGCTGCCTTTCTCACCACATCCCTGCCCATTCTTAACGTGATCTGTAGGACATTGCCTCTTCCCTCGCTGTGTGCAAGCCGAGTGAGAGGCAGCACATGCAGGAAGGTTGTGTCGAATGGCACGAGTGCCACAGGCAGCTCTTTGTTACACCCACGTAGGCTGTGGATGCTGTGGGATTAAAGCTGGTGACGTTGGCAATAGTAACTAAGCTCCTGTACATCCCCCTGCCATAGTACAGATTGTGTACAGGGGTGTTCACCCATGGAGTTAATGAGCAATAACTGGATGAGAGATGGAAAATAACCTGAAAAGACGACAACAAACTAAGGGTGGGAAATTTTCTGCCCATGGAGCTGTGACATACTCCCAGTTCACAGGCCACTTGTGGAGTCTTTTACAGCCCCTTGAGTTTTGCTGCCACACAGGAATGGTGAAGATACGTTTTTGTAAAGGAATGGAAAATGTGAGTAGACAAGATACAGGCTGTCATCAGTACAAATGTAACTGTGCATTGTTTTCCTATTTTCCAGGCTCCCGGATGAGCACCACTACAACCAACAATTTTCCTGTCCTTTTTTACTTTGCTTTTACAAGTATCTTAAATCAATGCCCCCTCTTTCCCAGCAGGAACAGAATGCACTGCTGGGTATAGAATGAAAAAATCACAATTTTGAATGCATCAAGGAGAAACGGGGCAAAAGTTTCTGTTGGATGTAAACCCAAGCAACGCCCGCTGAACTCCCTGCATCCCCGTGACTGGCTCCTGCCTGTGCCGGGGGGAGACTGTTCCCCCTTCTCCTGGAGAAGGAGCTCAGCAGCCCTGAACCTACAGTGCTGTGACCCCCAGCTGGTCCCAGCTCTGCTGTGACAAGCTCTGGAAAAAAGTGAAGCAGGGAATGAACATGTGATATGACCCTCACTGTCCTTTCTGCGTTGCATGGGATGGAGTCCCATCCAGGGATTAAATCAGCCCTGGCTGTTGCAGGCTGAGCGTGGGTTGTGGATGGAGCAAGTGGTCAGTGCTGGGGACTGCTTCTGATGACTTTGTCCTCTCCCTCTTTCTGTCTCTTGCTCCTGCAGGGAGCAGAGAAGAGGTACATCTATTTGCTGGAGCCTGAGGAATGAAACTGGAGTGCCTGTCCTGGGATGAGCATGCAGGGTGGACTTCTCTGGAGGTGACAGCAGATATGGTTGTTTGGCTAGCCCATTTGTTTGGAACATTAGAAATGTGTCTGTGTTGGCAGTGCTGTGATAAACAAATATCCCTGAACAAAAAAGGACTCGGAGAGATTTTCATATGGCTCAGCTGCTTATCAAACACAATAGAAAATGTAGAAACATTAGTTGGTTGGTGTGGGGGTTGTTTGGACCCTGGGAGCACAGAGCCCAGCTGGGCCAGCAGCAGGTCTCTTCTCCTTGCCCTGGCAGTAAGGGCTTTCCCAGCCTCCTCATGACCTCCTGTGTCCCTATCCCCTGCCTGGAGTGCCTGTGACAGAAACATCCATCTGGCCAAATGGGGATAGTTCCTGGACATCACTCCAGCTGTGCTCCCTGACCAAAACCCTCCCTCCTCCTGGGGCTGAGGGGTGCTGTCCTGCGGCCTCCCAGGGGTGATGAAGGCAGCACCGTGGAGGCAGCAGGTTTCCTTGTCATGCTACGTGTCGGGGGCTGCTCCCCTCTGAAAGGAGGGTTAGAGCATACTGGTGCTCTTGCAGGATTTCCCTGTAGGGAAGTTATAGTATTTCACCAGAGTAAAATACACATTTTAGAGAGAGGAGAGAAGTTAAATTTTTAAGCAGTTGTTCAGGGGAAGGAGGAGGAAACAGAAGGATATGGTTTTATTTCATGGTGTTATGGTCCCCGTGCTCCCTGGCAGAACGGCGAGTGAGGTTGAGCCAGGGCTGGCAGGGCACCAGGGGAGAGCCCCTTTATGCCTGCCCAGGGAGAATGGTGCAAGTGGGGCTGGGGTACCCCATCCCCAGGTGGTCTCTGCCCCTCCACCAGGGGATTGCCTGGTGCTGCAGAGCCCGTGGATCCTGCGCTCTGATGGTGCTTGTATGACTTTACTCAGCAGCCAAATGGTGCCCACAGCAGCCCAGCTGGCAGCTTTCTGCAGCCTGGCCTCCAGGCCAGCCTGGTCCCACCTTTCACTTCCAGAGCTGATGGAGCATAAGGGAATGCTGCCTGCTGGGCTGCCTGGGAGCCAGTGGTGCTGAGATAAGAGGCAGCAGGAGAGGACAAGGTGACCAGACTGATGGCTGCCTGTCAGGACGCAGGTGCATCCGCAGAGCTGCTGGGGACCTCGCGTGTTGCCTGGCTGCTCTGCAGATGCTTAGGTCTAGTACTATTACACCCCTGTTTAGGAGCACTAAATTTGTTCAGAAGTCTGAAAGGAAACAAAAAGTAAAAATGCCATCCACAAGTTCTATGCATCTTGCCATCCCAAGTATTCTATTTGAACTTACTTTAAAAAGTGACCTTTAAGCATTTAGTTAACTCACTTTGATGCTAGACACAATTTTCTCCAATAAATCTCATTTCAACTGTTGCTTTAAATTAAGTAAATTCTCCACCTGCAGGGCTGGTAATCAGTGGTCACATCTTCTAGAGATTTTTCTAGTTGTTCAGTGGAAGTGTGATGCGCAGATCTATGAATCTCATTCACTAGCTCTGAGCTGAGCTGTGCCGTGAACCCCGACATCCTGCTGTGTTTGCTCTATTTTTTCAACTCAGATCCATCTTCCCAGGGAAGGTGGTTTGCTCTGACCTTGTGGGAAGTGTTTAGCATTATTTCCTAGCTTCGTGCTGATGTTCCTCTTTAATTGATTTTAAATTGTTAAAAAATCATAATCAGTAGTGGAGCTTACAAACACGATCTCAGCAAGCAGGCAGTGCCTTTGCCACTGAGTCCAGAAACCTTGAGGCTTTGCAAGAAGCATTTCCTGCCGTGTTTCTTAAAGGTGAGGTACACAGCTCATCTGTTCCCTGTACCTAAAAAGTGGGAAATACAGAGTGTGGAGAGCCAGTGCTGCCAAAGTGCTATGAGACTTGGTCAGAAGCGCTAAACTTGGAAAGGCGCTTAAGGGGGGATCCTGCTGCAGCCAAAATCAGAGCAGAGACACAGGGTTTGTGAGGAGAGGCTGAGGCTGAAGAAGGTGTAAACTGCAGGTCAGAGCTTCCCAGATTCCTGCTCTAGGATGCTCATCCCGTGAGCTTGCCAGGTTCCTCCTGGCTCTCCAGATAATTATCCCAAAGGCTTGTTTCTGGTCCTCTGGCAGCACTACAGAGATCTGAGGTTCATGTATCAGCTCTCAGGGGTCATTCTGACTCTAAGCTGCTTGAGGTGCTTCCCCCTTGGCCAGACTCCCATTGCTGACATTGCCCTCTTTTGCCCACATCTGTTGGTGAAAGAACATAGATGATCAGTGAAGAAAGAGCTGGAGATAAGTGGAACTGAGATGCGTGAATGCTTGTTATCACCCTGCCTGGAGTGGCAGGAGCAGGGAAAGGGAGGAGGAGGCTCCTGTTCCTAGGAAAGGGCTCTCCTTGTCCATCAGTGCGTGACACCATGCTGTGAGCACTCCTGCTGCTACCTGCAAGCAGCCTCTGACCCTCTGAGGCAGGAAAGTAGCATCTCCTCTGTTTTCCAGGTAGCTCAGGACATACAGAGGAGCTGGGTGCCCGCCCCACCATGCTGAAATGACTTGGGCCAGCGTAGCAGTGTGCAGGGCACAGCTCCCTACTGGGGTGTCCAAGGAGGAGATACTCTGAAGATGACAAAAGCAGAAACCTCACTGCCATCCAACAGGTAACAACAGCCTTAGGAGGGGACTGCATTTCAAATGTGTGCATTGTGCATGATCCAGTGTAGAGCAGAGTAGGAGGGACAGAGGGGACAGTAGATCTGAAACGTGGCTTTGTGTTTGTGCCACCTCTCAGGCCATTCTCAGGCTGGCATGTCCCCACCACTGCTCAAGGACCTGTCAAAAGAATTAGGAAAGACACGACAGGTAAATAACGAAGCCCAAGACACCTTATGCAAATTTAAGCACAAAAGGAAAAAGCCCATGTGGGCTCACCATTTTCCTTGACAGTCTTCACTTTGCACCTTGAATTTCATAAACCATCATTTTCCTCTCCAATAGTGATGTACAACAAAGGCAGAGTGAGCAGGCTCCGAGGGATCACAACCAGCCCTCAAAGCAACATCTTTGCCATGCAGAATCAAACCCCAGCTCTTGTTATTTATTCACTGCAGAGAAAAAGGAACTCCTGCACCACCAGGAGGAGGAGGAAAAGGGGGGTGGGGGTGTGTGTATGTGTATGTGTGTGCATGAGAGGTGGGAAGCCCCCACAGCCACGTTCCACGTGCTGTCAAGCAGGACCCTCACGTGTCACTCCAAGAGCATGCTGAGCCCACCAGTGCCAATGGAGAGCCCCGGCAGCCCCAGGAGCTCTGCCTTTCTCTCCTCTGCATGGCCTGGGCCCCAGCCCGAGGAGCTGATTTTTTATTTAAGTGCATTTGAAATGCCTACAGAAGATCCCCCCAGACCTGAGGCATCTCAGCAGGCTCGGGGGGAGTCAGGCAAGGACAGCGGGGGGCTCTGCCACCCTGCCAGGATGGGGCTGAGGCTGTGGATCTGCTCAGATGGGGTGGGTAAGAGTGTATGGGATGGTTGTGCCTCCTGGCAGGACACTGTCCTCACCTGCTGCCACTCCCACTGGGTCAGCACAGGTGATGCTGTGATGAGCATGTCCTCCCCCCTGGGCAGCCCTCCCTTGCAGGAGGCTCCTGAGATCTCCATTGCTGCCAACACATCCTTTGCCCCCTGTATTTGACTTAGACTGAAGCTAAAGATTGATGATGCACCTGAAATCCAAACGCACCAGCCTGCAAAGACACTGCAGCCCCTGCTGGAGATTTCACTTGAGCGCAGCAGATCTCATCTTTGAACTACTCCTTTTAATTGTGGTCTCCACCTGCCGCCGGAGACCGAGCAGCTTCTGGAGCCACCCTTGGTGTGAGGGGGAGCTTTGGGCTCCCTCAGCGTGCTGGTGGCAGCAGACTCGGATGCTGCCAGCCTGTGGCCGCCGTGATGCCTGCTCTTCTTGTGCCTCTGAAGATGGAAAGCTGTCGGAGAGGGGCCCGCTCCGTGCCATCCCATTTGTTTCCCATGGCAGGTCAAAGTGAGTGTTAGTCTCCCGGCTGCAGGCGCATCGATCTGCCTTCCCCGGGTCCATCTGCAAATAGAGATGGGAGGGAAGGAGGCAGCTGCGGAGCCCGTTTTCATTCTGTCCTCGTGGCCACCGTGGGAGAAAGGCAGGCAGGCTAGACAGGCACAGCAGTGGGGAGTTTACCGAGGGACACGGCTAATTGTGTCTCCAGGTCTTTCTCTTCCCCAGCAGGTGCCCAGAGCTTTCCAACCACAGTCTCTCCATCAGCAGATTCCTTTTAAAACCTGTTTCAGGAGCCCACGCAGGGAAGCTCTAACCCTGGGCACTGCAAGCCCAAAGGAGTGAGAAGAGCATGTCCTGCAGCTGGGGGGGGTTTGGAGCTGGGGCAGGACCTTGGGTGGCCGTGGTCTGCAAGGGTCCCACCACAGTCCTGCCAGGACACAGGGCAGGGCATGGCGGTGCTGGTCCTCTGAGTGCACTTGCAAACTGAGCTGATTTAATAAACAACAGGAGTGTTTTCCCAGACCACATGCTGAGCTGTATTCAAAATACATTTGTACGAACATCAATTTTTAATGCAATTTATGCCAAATGTTGTTGCAAAAAGCAGCCGTTAACATGACATTAATTCAATCACTGGAAATACAGTACGTGCTGCTAAATGAAAACATGTTATTAGTCAATTAAATTAACTGGATGTAACTCCTCCAAACGCAATGTATTATGGTTTGTACATGGTTAATTACGTTGTACAAATTACATGGCAAAAAGGCTTAGCACTGGACACACACATACAATTAATACATAAGCAGAAAAAACAGCTTGCAATTCACAGTTGAACTCTGTAAAAAAATTATTTGAAATATAAATATCTTGCAAGCTTGAAAGAGAGACACAGAATTATGCTGATATTATAATGGGAACAGGGCAATTTCTGAAAGAGCCAGGAAAGTCTTTGCTGTGAGATCACAGATGTTCATGGTTGCTTTCATAACGAGTTTTAATCTGCTTTAAAAAGACCATTTTAATTTTAAACAGAAACACTCCTGGCCCTGCTGACGTCCCGCCCCGCGCAGAAATCTCTCCGCACCCACGCAAGCGACGACTTTGCTGCCTCCTCCTTTGTTTGTGTTTTCAGATGAATTTGTGCCCACTTGCGGGGGAATCACGCCAGACTTTGGCACCGGGAGCGGGCATTGTGCCTGACAGCCGTGCGACATGCCGCCGGCACCACAAACCCACCGCACAGCATATGTGCCACCCCAAACAGCACCGGGGGTGGAGGCAGTGCTGGGATCCCCGCAGCTCTGGGGATTCCCCCGGAGGGGGGGGGTTCCACAACAGCCCAACCTGAGAAGATCCTGGAAAGCAAAGGGTGTTGTTCCCGGTGGCTTGGGAGGGCATCTGCAGCCCTGGGTGTCCCAGGAGGCAGCACTGACCCTGCTGTGCCCAGTTTGTTGGAAGGGGCTGCACCACCCAGATGGAGCTTCTTGGGGAAGCCTTGCCTGGGTGGTAGCTCTGCACCTCTCAGATCCCAGCACAAGGTTGCAGACATCCTTAGCAGGGCAAAATTGACCCCAGATTCACTGGGGTCAGCTGTGAACCCTGGAGAAACCTCAAGTGAAGAGGAGAGATGGTTCTGGCAGAGCAGCACGTGAAGCAGAGACACAGCTAACGTGGAGTACTGCAAACCAAGAAGAACACCATTGCAGCTCACGTGGGGTAACAAGCAGCATCTGTATCTTCTTGGTACCTGGGCTGGGTGGGGAGTGAGCCCTTGACTTCCCAGGCTGAAGTATTCTTCTCCTCTGCTCCCAGATGCTCTCCTGAGTTTCTCTGGCTGCTCCCCAACTCATCCCCCCTCCTTCCTCTTACCCAGTGAGGATGTAGCTTAGCTTACAATGTTCTCTTTGCCAAACCCAGCCACGGCAGCCCAGTCCCCTCTCACCTGTTGTCCCAAGGAGGGTGGCCCCCTCTGCCCCACTGCTGGCCCTTTTCCTCCTCCTGGGGGGCTGCTTGGTGCTTGCAACAGGATGGTAAATCTGCTCCAGGCCATTGTTCCCTGGGGATCTAGGACATGGGCTGGTGGATGTCCCTTGCCTGGGATGCTGTGCAACAGCAACACCCAGCTGTACATCATCCTGCAGAGCGTAATCAAGCAGGTGGTGGAGCTCTGGAAATGTGTTTTTATTGCTATTGTTGCAATAATTATCACAGTTCACGGCAATGTGACTCTTTTCTCCTCAGATATTCAATCAGTAATTGCAACAGCACCCCAGCAGGGCTCAGAAGGGCAGGAGGGCCAGGAGAAAGCAAGCTGCATCAGGAGCATATTCTGCGGGGCTGCCGAAATAGCCCCCACTGCTGCTGCAGGGCTGAGGAAGATGCGAGCAGGAGGGTAGGTTGGGGGAAAAAGGAGAAGTAGAGTGACGGAGAAGTAAAATACAAGGTTCAACGGGAGCAGGCTATGCTCACAGGTGTGTGCTTGCAGGATGCTAGAGCTGGGGAGGACAGCCCTCACCCACAGGTCTCTGGGCACTGGTGCAGAGCCAGGAGGAGGGGTGCAGGGCGAGATGCTGCGATGCTATCGGGTGTGATGGGCACAGTCCTGCGGCAGTGCCTGTGCAGACAGGCCTGTCTGAGAGCAGGTTTTGCATCACGGTGTGTGGCTGGGTGGTGCAGAGGCATGTGGTCACTGGGAGGTGTGTGGAGAAACCACTTCACCCTCGCAAGAGCCACTCCACATCCGTGCACGCAGCTCCCCGAGCAACAGGGCCTGTGCTCCTCTGGTCCCTCCACCAGCACTGGTGGAGGTGGCTGGGCTGGGAGGTGAGGTGTGCCGGTGGTCGGCACCCCAGTGAGCTGTGGGTCCCCACCGGTGGTGGGGTGGGTGCTGCAGTGCCAGCTGCAGCCCCAGTTCCCAGGGCGCTCAGCCCTACGTGTCCCCAGGGTGCCCAGGAGTGCGGGCTGATATTGGCAGTCTGCTGGTGATGGGCTGAGATTTAATTTGACATAACCAGGGGGCACGGTTCGGGAGGCGAGTCGATGCAGTGGAGTATAGCTTATTGGTTTCAGCGGGAGTGGAGAACGATTTGAGCAACCTCTGTACCGCCGGTCCAGACACACACCACCGCACCGTTGACTTAGCAGCAGCCGCCGCTGACAGAGAAGTGATAAAGCTCTTGGAGATATTCCTGTCTCATCTGTCTCGGGTAAATCAGAGGAAGGCTGGAAATATCAGAGGAGGCAAAATGCAAAAGCAATAAAAAACTCCTGACTTGTCGAAGGCAGGAGCTGCTCCGACATGACCACTGGCAACAGAAAGATTTCACATGATCAGGGGGTTGCTTACTTGAGGAATTGTTGATTATTTAGTGGCTGCTTAAGGGGCTGGGGGAAAAAAAAAATATCAAAGCTCCTGCTGTTCGCAGGTTGATGAAAGAACTGCGTGCTGCCCCTCTGCAGCCCTTGTTTACCACCAGCCTTACCTGCTCAGAGTAGTTGGAGAGATTTCTGACTGCCTGCTCGGAAATGAAAGGAGCCTGAGAATCAATCATTTGTTTACATTGTATAACTTGTTGAAAATCAATTGGCTCCACATGTTGCAGATCTGATTGCATTTTGTTAGCGGTCACAGGGAATGGTTTTCCCTTGACATGCCTGTGTTCGTGGTTTCTCCAATGCATCAATTGTACCGAGCTTTTAGGATAATTGAGACTGAGCAACAATCCCCTTTATAAATATTAACTCTGATATGCTTGGGAAACTCTGCCTCTCTTGGATGAATTTTTAACTAGCTTTTTAATCTATCACTTCTTGTTACAACAGCAGGAGCATTTCATGGTCCCTGTTTTTGTCTCCCCAGCTCCAAGAAGGGTGTCCCTGTTGAGGCCCCGCTCCCAGGGCAGGGACCCCGCTCCTGTCCTTCCTGTCTGGGACACAGAGCTGGTGGCTGCTCCTGTGGCAGGGAAGGGCTCTGCTGGCCTGGGGAGCCACGGGGACAGGAGAAGCTCTGCCTCAGCAGGGCCCCTTGGGCACCCACTGTCTGCCCGCATGGTAGCCATCCTCCACATGGCATCATGGAGCCTCCAGCCATAGTTTGTCTGGGGAGCTGCTGTGTACTACAGCTTGTCCTTCTCGTCCTTCTCTTCCTTCTCTTCTCTCTGTATCGGCAGCCCAGCAGTGCCCAGGTCTGGAAAGGCATTTTTCGAGAGCACAGCACACCTGGGGCTCACTGGCAGGTCCCTTCCATCTGCTTGCTGCTCCCTCACTCCCTTTGCACCCGTTGTCTGCGGAGCAGCACTGCCCCTGTGCAACCCTGCTTGTTTGTGTCCCTATCTAGCACTAGCAGAGGGTGGCACTGTGTTGCTAAGGGGTTGGCAGTCATCCTGAACGCTAAATTTCAATTCAGGCCTGGGAAAAGCACTGCTGGGCTCCACTGCCCCCTCAGCACCCTTTCCTGGGATGCATCTCCCCTCTTTCCGTCTCAGGGTTCCTACAGAGCAGCAACTGCAGAGGGGACAAAGGCTCATCCAGCTGCAGACTTCAGGGGGGAAATTGGCAACAACCCCTCCCCTCGGAAAAGCTGGGGAGCTGGCACTGTGTCAGCCATGGGGCATTGCAGAGGTGGGGGATGTCAGGCCTGGACACCGGGCCCAACACGCTGCTGGAGGGATGTGCACTGGGAAGGGAGGGGAAAGGCAGTGGGGATGAGAAAGGGCTGATGCTCACAGCTCTCACCACTCCCCTGTCCCACCGCCTGGGCCAGGGGTCTCCCAGAGGGGACACCCAGCTGTTGGCATGGACATACGGGGGGTGTGTGTGCGTGTTTGTGTGACGGGCTCGACTCTGTTGCAGAGGTTGCAGCTGCAGCACGGTACCAGTACCCTCAACATCTTTCCATTGGCATTTGTCTGGGTGGTTCTGCAAAGCAGCAGGTCAGAGTCCAACAGTTCTAGCCCACCTCAATTAATCTATTTCTTTTCCCCCACAATCAGATGTTTCTTTCTTTAATAACATCTGAAATTCTGTCAAACTGTGTATATTCTTGTGAAACCTCTATACAGAGAGAGACAAAAGGAATCAGAGATGCTGTTAAAATGAAAGCCCTACTTTACATTTCAAATACTTTAACAGATTTTTCTCTTCTTTTTTTTCTTAGATCTTTAATAAAAGCTTTTTTTATTTTTTTTTATTTTAAATAGTGATTGCTTGTCAGGGACGTGTCTACAAAGATGTGAGGAAGACAGTGCAGTCAGAGGTTGCACAAGTCACTGCCCCAAACCAGGCTTGACTTTCTGGGCTGGTGCTCTCCTGTTCCAGCTGAGCAGCTGCCTGTGTTTCCGTGGGGGAGGCAGGATGGATCGCCTGGAGAACCCAGGCATTGCTGCTCCCAGCATTTGCCTAATAGGCACCTCAGAAAAGCATCCTGGGAGCTGTGCCTCTTTCTGAGCAGCAGCTGTTTCTCTCCGGTAAGTATGTAAATCCCAGCACATTCCCAAGTGCAGGAGATTTCTGTCAGGCTCCAGAGGCTGCACAGTGCTGAGGAGGCTGGGAGACCCCAGGGTAAACTCCGATGCATCATCATATGAGGAGCATTGGGTAAAATAACTATACCTGGGCACTTGCTTGTGTTACAGGATAATACTTTTTTTTTTTTTAAAAACAATGTGGATCATGCCACGAATAATATTAAAATGTTCTACTAGTCAGTAGAAGTGCAGCTTACTCTGAAGAGTATGCAGAAACTTAAGTACAAAAAATCCAGTTAATGTTCTCACAGACCCTGCTGGGGAGAGTAGCATTTATTCCATGCAGGGAGACAGACCCTGGCCCCAGTCCCTGCTGCCCTGGGGACACGAGTGGCACATGGGAGACAGCAGATGCTGTGTGAAGGGCACTCATGCTGTGTCCCACCTCGTTTGCTTGACTCCCAGTGTGGTGGCAACTTGCTGCCGTGGGTCTGCTCCATAGCTGTCCCCTGCACAGTCCATAGCTGTGCCCACTGCCTCAGGGATGCTCCCAACCCCTCCATGCCATTACCCCAGCCATTACCCTGGCTGGCAGTGAGTCCGGGGGCAACTCCTTTGTGAGGAAGAAAATGAAATTCCTGATGAAAGGATGACTGCAGAGCTGTCTGCGAGCCATTCCTCGGCTCGGCAACGGCCAGGCAGGCCGGGGGAGCTGCTCACCGGCTGTCGCACCGGCCAGCCATATCCATATTTCAGCACTTGGGGAGGGCAGGTTATTTCCTGGCTACTTGGCTGTGCTTGCAAAATTTAGTGGAAAAGCTAAAACAAACAGACTGCGGAGCGTCACATTCTGTTAGTGCTGTGCGGAGAAGGGTTGTCAAACCCACAAACAAGGCAGGGGAGAAATCTGGAACCGACACAAACACTGGTGGTTGTCTCTACTGAAAGGGCTCTGCTGTGAGCGGGTGTCGAAGCAGGGGCTGGGACACCTTCACTTGCTGCCAAACTTAGTGTTAAAGTCTGGAGCACTAACCAAAGCTGATGGAAGTGTATTTGTTTCAATGGCCAGGGCAAATTAACTTTTAAAACCACCGTGAAAAAGTCTTAAAAGTCTGCGCTGCGAACCAGGGGCATGAATATTCAGGCACATGCGCTCATTGAATTAGTTTGTTGCAAACATATTTGGAGGCAGCTGTTCATTTAATAATCAGGGATAATCACAGAAATAGACGACCGGTTACTCCATCTAAATTGCATGGTTAAAATTATAATTTTATAACTCTATCTCAGCAATTAGATTTAATAGCTATGAAAATCCGGCAAAACCCAGTTGAAGGAAAGCTGTTATTCTTTTAATACAGAAAAGCCAAGGTCATATTGGGGCTGCCCCTAAGTGTAACCAGCAGCAGCATCTCTGGTGTCTGGGCTGTTTCTGACACCGCTCGGTGTGCAGACATGAGACTTCTGGGCCAAACAGTCTGATGCTAAAACTGGTCCAGGCAGGGGTTAATTTTCTTGGCATTTCCTGTCTTCATTACAATATTTGTCCCAAGAACAAATTAATTTCTCTCATTCTTTCAGCCTTTCCAGCCTTTTGTCACTAGAATGCATTTCACAGGACTGTAATGTTTGATACTTGCTCTGAGTTATAGCTGTGCCGTACGCTGTAAAAGTTTGACTCTCTCAGTATTGTACATTTTGATTCTACCCCTGCAGGCTATAAACAACCCAAATTACCTCTTTCTTTAGCTTCCACGAGGACTAATCCCCTGTCTAGTGCTTTATCAGTCAGTTGAGAAAGAGTGAGACCAACCTGCCAATCCAAACAGAATATATTGAAAAAATCATATTACCACAATGCAGAACCTTGCCGTAATTCACCGAACAGCTCAGCCGGTAAAAGCCTGATGCCACGGCCGCCTCCGTTACTGTAATGAGACCAGCAGCAGATGCACCATCCATCCACCCATCCATCCTTCACGCACCATCAGCCTCTCCTAAGGCACTGCACGGAGCAGGGAGGGGCTGTGGATGGCATGGGCAGTTGCAGTCCCCTGGCATGGACTGTTTTTAACATCCTAAGCCCCGTTTTGGTGATGGGCGCAGTGATGCTGGTGGTCTCTCTGCCTCTGGCCTCCCACTGTGTGTTGTGGGAGTGTGGACTGGAGCAGGCAGTGGGGCCATCTGTGGGGTGAGGAGCTCCCCAAGATGTTTCATGCTTGTCACTCCATCCTGGTCAGGTCTCATTGGGCAGGACTGGGGGTTTCTCTACAATTCCTTCTTGATGCCTGCTAGCACTCCTCCAGCTTGCAGGTGGCCTGTGTCTGAGCAGCATCACGCGATGCCCCTTGCTCAGCAGCACCCTCACTTTTACTCAGATGGATTTTACTGTCCATGCCCAGATGAGCTTTGAGCCCCTCCTCATTGAGCAGGGGAGCCTCACCAGAGCAGTGCTGTGGAGCCTGGCCTGCTTCTCCCTAAATCACCACCCCAGCATCCCCAACAGCCCAGCTGGGATGCAGTGCTGCTGGGGATGGGCAGGATGCGGCCTCTGCCTGGGAAAAGGGCTCTCCTTGGAAAGGGAAGCTGGAATTCATCAGAGCCACACTGGCCCACAGCGGTGCCCTCCAGCCTGCAGCAAGCAGCTCCCCAGCTCAGCTGAAACTCCTCTCCTCTCAGGCACCGAGGCCAGTGTGGGTTGCTCCAAGGTTTAACGCTTTATTAGAAAATGAGAGGTTAGAGCATGTTGCAGAGGAGAAGGAAATTTATTGTTGCCCTGGCCCTGCAGCAAAGCAAAACTCAAATAACCGAGGTGCGGGGAGAACTATAAATCCCCCACTGGCAATCACACTGCTAAAAGGATGGTGACAGCCACAGCAAAGTTTGGCCAGTTAATATTTCTCATATCTGAGTGAGAAAAATAGCAATATTTTAAATGATATATCTGCTGAATTATGCAAGGAGAAAAAAGAAAGCTGTAAACCCTTCTTGATGCTCAGCCGCAGGAGGTGCAGGTTTGCAGAGGGCTCCAGGGGGTCCTGGTGGGTCTCCTCCACATCACCCTCCTCTGCTGCAGGACCGTTTTACTGCCTTCAGGCAGTCCTTGGGTAGTTGAAGCCCTTCTGCCCAACTGGCCCTGGAAAGATTTCCTACCTTGTGCTGGGTGAAGCTGACACAGCCCAGCCTGATTGTTTTGTGAACGGGAGAGCAAGATGAGGAGAGAATCGGGGAAGGAGCGAGCGCTCCGGCAGATATCAGGCAGGTGGTTAAAGCACTCGAGAGGCACAAGAAGGTGGTGTCACACTGGTGTGACCAGGGTGGTGGGTGATCAGCTCAGCGACCTCCTGGAGTCTTTCTCGCTGCCCAGATCACTGTCTGGGTGAGCCTGTACCACCGCAGCAGGGACAGGTAGGAGGAGAGGTGTCCTTCTTTCCAGCTGTGGCTGGTACCTCCACACGGCATGGAGAGGGTCATCATCATCCTAAGAGCTCTAACTCTTTTTTTCCCTTTAAAGACTTAGTTATGAGAAGCTTTTACTTTTTAATTTTTATTTTCAGGCAGTCATTGTTTTGAAGTTGCACTTGTCCACAGATTAAAGGTCCTTGGCTGATGGTCCTAGGAATGGCAGCAAAGGAAGCATTTCAGCTCAATAGACCCTATAAATTTCCAGCGCATGGTTTTGTTTTATGGTCCAGGTGAAGGGAGCAGAAGTCATCAATTCTCCCTCCTGGCTGACCCTGAACTGCTCACGCTGCAGGAAGGCCAGGCAGCATCTGTCTGGGACACCTCTGATGGGGCTGAAGGTCAATGAAGATCCTGGGCCATTTTGGTCTGACAGGTTTGCCTTTAAAAACCATTTTTCTGTTGGCAGAAAATGCAAGCCACTGAGGGCATGCCAGGAGGGGATACGTGGATCTTTCTGGTCTGACATCTGCAATAGCTCGCCGTTAGCCTTAGAAATGCTCTGATGTGGGTGTTGGTGTGCCCCCCCTCCCCAGCACGGCTGCCTGCTCTCCCCGCAGCTGTGCGATTCATGAGCTTTCACATCTCTGTCATTAGCCCGTTAATCCAACACCTTGCTCCAGCCTCGCACCACGGCGAGGATTTATGGTTCTTACAGACCAATTTCATTATCCCAGGGGGAAAATCAGCATCTTGTTATGGATAAAATGACAATAAATGAAATGGCCATTAATTTACGATCTTGCCACACAGTGGCACTCAAACAGATTCCTATTAATGGCTTGTTATTATCACCTCCCATACAGGGCTAATAACAGTTCATGGGAAAAACGACACCTGAGCCCAGGAAAGGCGCTGGCTGCCAGGGTATGTGGGACCCCATGTCCCATCCCGTGCTGACAGGGTGACCCACAGCTCTTCTCCGTGGATGACGGGAACTGGGAAGAGCCTGGATGTCTGTCCTGCCAGCCTCAGTGGGAAAGCAGCAGCCAGCCCCTGCCTTGGAGCCTGGGGAACCACTGGCTTTCCGGAGGAAGAGACGTTGCTGCAACAGATGTGGTCCCTCCCTGTGGGATTTTTAATTCAGAACCTTCTTTTGCCAAGGCAAAGCAGAAAGTGAGGCTGGGCTGGTCACATCCCCCCAAGGACAAAGGGACCAGGGGCACAGAGATGTGCTCTTGGTGAAGAACCTTGCCCACCTCTCTGCTCTTTCCTTTTGCACTGCGGACAGTCCCAGGGGGTCATCAACTGCCAGTGAGTAGCTCAGATTTCCAATATATGTTAATCCCACCCATGCAAATGAATTTATGGACTATTGCAGGCTCAGGTGGGCTCCCTGCCTGGCTGCAGGACATGGTGGTGGGGTTCCTGTGATCCCCTGGGACCTGTTGGCATCAGGCAGCAGGAGGGGATCCGGAGCCCTGCCACAGCGGGTGCAGTGCTGGGGAGCTGTGCGAGCAGAGATCGATTGGCTGGGGATGGAAGCTGCCATACAGAAAGGGGAGAAAGAGTTGCCAGCTGGGAGATCGTCCAGGGGAGGAGTTTTAAAAAAGCTGATTTTTCTCTTTGTTTGCAGCCCAAAAAACCCAGAAACATTGGCTTGACATTAAACAACTTATCAGAAACTTCAGCAAAGCAGAAAGCACTGTAAAACACAAAACAAAGGCTAACCTTTCCATGTGGTTTTGGTCCAAAAAAAAGAACCTAGTTTCCTCACTGGATTTGTAATTTTTAAGAACATTAAGTGGCATCAGATGGAAAAGCTCCAAAACTTCTGCTTAAAATACTGTCCTTTTAAAAGCCAAATAAATTGGCAAAACCAAATTAAAACTGTGAGAACTTTCAGTGTCATCAAATTTCTTTCCTTGACACAAAATGTTTCATTCGAGGAACTTTTTCTGCCTGCTGTCTTATGCCTGTGGGGATCCATATACTCAGAGCTCCCTGGGGACAGCACCATTCCAAGC
This sequence comes from Scolopax mira, assembly GCA_004320125.1. NCBI lineage: Eukaryota > Metazoa > Chordata > Aves > Charadriiformes > Scolopacidae > Scolopax > Scolopax mira. The sequence goes on along the minus strand of BJBW01014503.1, from coordinate 7,594 downwards.
CCAGACACGATGCTGCAAGAGCCTCCCACCAGACAGCATGGGCACCTCCTCGTGTGCTGCCTCCCTACTCTCCAAACTCTGCTGCAACTCCCGTCCCTGCTGTGAGAGAGGGAGAGGGGAGGCTGGGAGGGTGCATGGCCAGGGACAGGAGACCATGGAAGCAGAGAATGGTTTGGGTTGGAAGAGTTCCAACCCCCCTGCCCTGAGCAGGGACACCTCCCACTAGACCAGGTTGCTCGAAGCCCCATCCAATCTGGCCTTGAACCCCTCCAGGGATGGGGCAGCCACAGCTTCTCTGGGCAACCTGTTTCAGTACTTCACCACCTTCAGAATAAAGAATTTCTTCCTAATATCTAATCTAAATCTACCCTCTTTCAATTTAAAACCATTATGCCTTGTCCTTGATAAAAAATCCCTCCTCATCTTTCCTGTAGCCCCTTTAGGAACTGGAAGGGGCTCTAAGGTTTACCCAGAGCCTTCTCCAAGCTGAACAACCCCAACTTTCTCAGCCTGTTCTCCCAGTAAGGGGTTTCCAGCCCTGTGATCCTATTTGTGGCCTCCTATGGACCTGCTCTAACAGGTCTGTGACCCCTGTGCTGGGGGAGAGCACTGGCCTGGGGTGAGGGCAGCTGGTACTGGGACCCTGTACCACCCACATCTGAACAGCCAAATCCACTGCTTCTGCTCTGGGTAAATTATGTCTAATGTGCGTTTTGCTTAACACTTTTTTTTTGCATGACAAGTAAACATGCTAGGAATTTGTCTTCATAAACACATTTTTAGAGTAATATAACAGTATAAACAAATGCTCCAGTGTATCTTGCTGTGTCACTTTTATTTACATTTTAAGTGACCTGTTATTACTGACCCCTCTGCCATAAATGCCTAATTGAGAGGAAGCCACTGAGTAAGCAAGGCCGATGTGAAAGTGCATTATGTTAAATAATTCATAACGAGCACTGTGGTTGTTGCAGTGATATATGTAAATAAAGGATCCTTATTTTTTAACTTACAGTCTGTGTTGGTTTATGAATTTTAAAAGGAGAAAGTCTTCATTCTCTATTGCAGAACTGAAGAGGGCTTCTTTTTCCCTGAAGTCCCATCCACAGTAGCCAGCTTCACAGGACTGACTGTGAGACAGGGAAAAACTGCTCACGGCCCTTTTTCTGTGTTAGCACATTTTAAATCCATTTATTCCTGTGTTTTATCTGGATCTTAGTGATAGTTCCTGTGGGTACCACCTGTAGACCCAGAGGATGGAAACTGGCACCTGGGGTTGGGAAGGCAACATCTGCATATCAGGGTATCTGTAGAGCATCCTTCTCTGATGTCTGGCTGCAGAGACCTCAGCCCTTAAAAAAAAAAAAAGAGTCCAAGAATTTCTAGCTTGGTGAAGATGCCTCTTGTGCAGGGAGGGAGTTGTAAGCAAACTAGTTTGCAGCCTGGCCAAAAGCCATGAGAGGTTCCCAGGCTTTTCCTCTGCAGCCCCAGGGTTGAAGCACTTTGCACTTGCCAGGCAGAGCAGAGCAGCCCGGTCCCTGGGGAGCCCGCCTGGGCTTGTACAGTGCCGAGATTCATGCACTTGTTACAACTCACATGAGAAAAGTAATTCGCCTTTATTCCACCTTTTAATTCAACATTATGTTTTCTCTTCTTTTGTCATAAGAGTGGCATGAGAGGAGCTCCCAGACTGTCTCTTCAAGACCATTCATTATTTATTCATTCTGTTTCTACCTTGTTTTTCTGTCTCTCCTTATTTGAGAATTTTTCCAGTCCTTGATATTATTCTTGTCCCTCTCTAGTTCTCATCTATTCCTACAATACCCTCTAGAGATAGGGTAATCACTCCAAGAAAATTGACTTACATTCAATGGCAAAAAGCTTCATTAAAACCCAGTTAAGGTTCCCAAAGGTACCTTCTGTTCCTCAGAAATATTCAGCAAAACTCATACTTTCAGCAACACAAACTGAGGAGTTTCAGTACCACCCAGGCAAGGCTGCAATAGTGAGTGGGCTCCTGTGCCCTCTTGCACCCTCTGTAATGCACACACAGTGGTAATTTTGCTTCCCCACAGTTCAGGGTCTGCCTACCAGCCTGGCAACTTTATCCGGGGCACCCTCTGAGAGTCCTCTGGACCCTCCCTCTGACTTTCAGACCATCCGGTGGGGCTTTTAGCATCTCTGCCTTCTGGACAGGAAGGTTTTGCAGATTTGGATACCACGCTGGGGACCTTGCAGTCCTCAGTGTGGGGCTCATCTTGTCCTGCATGTGATCGTGCCATGGTGGGGCACAGAGGTCCCCACAGGACATGCTGCCATGAACCCTGACCACCTCCAGCAGCTGGGGCAGTTTCTTCAGACCTTTGCAGGGGTATGAGTGGTGGCCAGGCCTCCCTCCCCTGTTTGTGTCTTTGCATTTGTGTACAACCCCATCCCTGTGGCTGATGCAGTTGTCCCTGAGGTGATGGAGTTGTCCCTGGGGTGCTGCTCTGCTCCTGCTCCCCTAAATCAGGGTCATTGGCACGTTAGATAAATCAGAGCTCACCCTCTCTGCCCTTTTCAGCTCATTAACCTGTTTGTTAACAGAAAGGATGAACTGTAGAACTTTGACACCACTGCTACTAACACATAGTGACAGAGAAATGGATGCTGCTGCCTTCTGCCTGTCCCTGGGAAGCAGGGACTGCCTTCTGGTGGCGGGGCTGGCTGCCTCACCAGCACCAGTTAAGCAAGCTGGCAGCACCAGTGGGGTGAGATTGGTACGGGGAAGCAGTGGCGTGGGGCAACTTTACCACAACAGTGCAAGGTGTCAGTGGTACCAGCAGGCTCAGAGAGCACATCTCTGGTGCCCTGCTTTGTGCTTTCACTGTTCAGATCTATCCTGTGTCCAGCAAACCCCACTGGGCTTGCAGAGCAGCTGCCTGGGGTGGCAGAGGGGATTTTTGGCATGAAGGAGGAGAGCAATGGGGGGACTGTGCTGTGTGAGACTGGTGGGGAGGGAGCCAGGGCAGCTCTGGGCTGGGGTCAGGGAGCTCCTGCATGTCCACACATACACCGTCTCTCAGGGGGCAACACAGAGCTGCTGTGTGGGGGAAAGGAAGGAGGAACTGGGAAAGGAAATTTTCCTTCTGCTTTGGCTGTTCTTAACAGCGACTGAAAGTTTTCCTGGGGTTCAAGTAACAGTCACTCATGTCTCTGTGCAGTGGTCCCTACAAGTATGGCAAAGACACTGTGATGACAATCAAGGCATGCATCGTTCAGACAGATGCATGTTTTAAGAAAGACAAAGTCTTAAAGAAGTCATTGACAGTGATATCCAGGCGTCCAGCCTGGCCTCTCCAGTTTCTGCTTAGCACAGAATGGGGAGAGGATCGCACGTGGAGCAGAGGTGCAGCACTGCAGGAGTTAGGGACTGACCCATGGGGTGGCTGAAGGACGCAGGGGAGGCAACTGATGGGCTGCAGGGGTGTCTGCTGGGCTCAGCTTATAAAAGGGGTGCGTGCCCTCCCCGGCTGTTGATGGGCTGCTCCCTGGGTGATCCAGTGGCACTGGGGACTCACTCGCCAGGTAGGGTGCTGTCTGCACAGGCTCCCACCAGGCTGTTCCCAGCATGGGGTGAAGGGGGTCCCACTCACTGGGGGGGGTCAGTGGGAGCAGTGTCCTGCAAGGGCCTCTGGCTGTTCCTGCTGTTGTGGGGATGAGCAGCTCACTTGCCTTGCTTCAGAACAAAGTCAGAGCTGACAGCACTTGAAATGGTGTGGGCACTGCAAGTGATGCTTCCCAAACCCTGACCTGAGGATACTTCAGGAAGAATAAATTGTGCTTTTTGTAGTATTGCCTAAGAAGGGTGAGGCTGGAAAATTTGCCTTAAAATAACATAAAAAGTCAGTCTCTTTCTTCCCGCAGCAGAGGAGTAATTACCACTTTGTAAAGCTTTTAATTTTTTTAACATTGCATATAAATACTGCTGCTCAAGAGTTCAGAGGCAGGGATTTTAAATCTAATCCACATTTAACAAGGCTATTAAAGAAAATGTTTAAGCTGCCAGAACTTAACTGATTACAATATTTAATAAATCTTACTTGAAAAAAGATGTCTTTAAAAAAAAGAAAAAAAAAACAGCAAGGAGCCAAGATCACATGGCTTTTATATATGCACTACTGAGAATGCTTTAATGGGAAATGGAAACCCAAAAGATGCAATAATCCTGCCAAAAAGGCCCAAATGTATTATAAAAATGTTTAAAGCTCCATTTGAGTTTTTCTAATTAACTTGATAATGACACCAGCATCCTCTCTCTATCAGTCTCCTGGAAGATCAGATGCTTCTCGATTGTTAGAACAATCTTAAAGCAGCAGGAAAAGAAAGGGGTTTTTCCCTTTCCCCAGGAGGCCAGGGCATTGCTTTTGAAGCTCTCCTGATGCTCTGGGGCTGTGCTGGGGTCAGGAATGGAAATGTCCGTGTTGGGAGGAGCTGCCCGCAGGCCCCTCAAGTGCCAGAGGTGCCAACCCGTAGCTGGGTCTCTCCCCTGGCACTCAGAAAAAGGCAATGGGCAGAAGCTGCTTCTTCCCAGGAGCTCTGGGCAGGAGCCAGCAGCGCCCAGGGCTGTTCTGTGTCCCCCTGAGAGGCTGCCATGTGCCAGGAGCTCTGCTCACAAGCGTGTGTGACCTGCACCGACGAGCCTGCTGACACCCGCAGTAGGACAAAGCGAGGAGCAGCCAGGGTGAGGGGGTGGGGGAGCATTCGGAGGGTCTCTTAGTGGAGAGTATCCTGGTGTGAAAAGGTGCATTACCCAGCCAAAGGTGCCCTTAGAGCTTTCTGACAGCTCTCCTGAGCCTGGTCTCTAGGTCCTCAGGGGTTTCTGCACAGGGCTCCAGCTCCTTACCTACTCTTGCTCTGCAACACACCCAGTTAGAGATTTTTTTGTTAGTTTTAAAAGGCATGAGTCTCTTTTAAATCCTCTGGAAGAAGGTGGGTGGGTTAGGGCAGCTGGCTGGGCTCGTGGCAGATGCTCAGTCTGTGTTTGGATGGGTGTCTGCCTGCAGTGCCTGTTTCTGCAGGCACAAGAGGAGGAAGAGCCACGTATGGAGCCAGAGGGATGCTGGTGTGAACTAGGAACAAGAGCAGCTGAGCTTTGGGATCAGCCTTTACTGGAGCCACCTGGGACCAAGTGCATGGTGAGTGCAACATCTACAGTATCACCTGTGACTCCTGATACCAGTCCCAGGGGATTGCTAAAAGGAGCAGGAGTCCATCAAGCAGCCACATGTATGATGGAGCTTCTTGTTTGTTTTCTGTAGGTCCTGCCCTGTTCTTGCAGGTCGCACAGCATTCTTCTGGGGTAGGGATAGATTTTAATAGACCATCAGTGCCTGGATGGGTTGGTGACTACAATCCCAGCATGGAAATGGGGGCAAGGGAAACTGGGTATCTGCAGTGTGGTGTTAGCCCCATCATGTTTTTCAAATGAAGGCGTACGTACAGGCTCTGGTGTTATGTGCTAGAGAGGACCCTTGTTAGAGCCCTCGTGTAGCAAGCAAGCTTCTGGCCTTGTTGTAGAGGCTGCTCTGAAAAAGGGGAAAGGCATCCCAGTGAATTAGGAGAGATCCACATTTTGAGACTGCATTTCTTGTTGTCTGAGTAAGAGAAATGCCCCTGAGCTGCAGTGTGTATTCTGTAGGAGATATTAACTGTAGAAAATCTGAGGTCAAGGTAGAGTCATATAATTTCATGGTTGAAGACTCGTGGACTGCAGCAGAAACCTTACTGATAAGGTGTTTGGTGTTGGAGAGGAAATATTACTGAAGGAGCGCTGAATGTATTTGGGCCAGGTGTCCTGAGCTCTGGGAGTAGTGGGGTTGGACCTGCCACTGCTCCAAGGGTTCTGTCTGGAGAGAAGCTCTGGGGGCTCACAGGTCATCCATGCAGGATGCCCGCCTTCCCTGATGCCAGCATCTAGGGAATTCTGCTCTTTTTGCCAGTATGGGCAGAAAAGGATGGTGCTGAAGCAGGACCAAATCTCCCAATGTCTACCAGAAAGAACCTGAGATTGTGAGCTGACTTCCAAGGCTGCTGCTCCCATTTGCTTCTTTTTACTAATCTGGTCCAGACGTTGCTTTTTGATAGCAGGCATCTTCTTGAGCCTTCCAACTGTGTTTTGTGGCGCTTGTTCCCTTTCTGCAACTTTCACACCTTGTAGCAGCACGGGAGGGGAACAGATGTGATATTCCTGCTGTGTCTCCCAAAAGCTGCATGAAGAAGTCCTCCTCCCCGCTCCTCATTGGCGCTGCTGTTTGTGCATCGGCCCATTTGGCCACCACCTCACGCTGGGCCCTTATGCTGCTTTGCTTGTCAGTACATCTCGAGTACTTTGCAAGGTCAGTGCTGTGCAGGAGGCACCTTCTCCTGCAGGAGCTGGCCCCATGCCCGGGGGTCCCATGTGGCAGGGCTGCCCGGTGTGTCCATGTCAGTGACAAGGCTGAGCAGCATCTGACCCATCCTTGTCCCCAAGAGGTAACTCCTTGGTGGGGATTCCTCATTGAGAGCCACTTCAGCTGCTGCTTAATTCATTTAGCACGGGGTCTGTTGTAGAGCACAATATTTCACTCAATGGTGTGTGATACGGTGCCAAACATCTCACAGAAGCCTTTTACATCAGTGTAATTGCCTTAATCAGCCCAACTTGTAATCTCCTTGAGGGAGGAGGTGGGGATTGTCTGACAAGGCTAATTTTCCATTGCTCCATGCCAGCTGGACTTATCCCCACCTGTTAAATCTTTGTGGGTCCCCCCACAAGCTGCCCTATTATTTTTCCTTGAGGTTGCAGTCACTCCCCAGTGACATCTCTGATTCCCCTGGGGGTAGCTCTTCTCTTCAGCTTTTCTAAATATCACGTTCCTCATTTGTCCTCTTGTAGTTTTCCAGAGCAGTACAATTCCCCCCAGCCCCAAGCCTGAATAAAAACAAGCAATGGGTTGGATGCTTTTTCCTCTGCCTCTTCCTGGGTTTTATTGATGTAAATTTTTCAGGCATGGGGCACCATGAGAATTGTTACCGTCACTGTCATTGTGATGTCCTCGGCTAGGCACTGATTGAGAACATTTACCTGTGTGTGACAAATGGGCACAAGTGTTCTGAGTGCAGAACAAAAATACCTGCTAAATATATGTGGGAAAGGTACATACAAATTAGCATTATTGCTAAACCCCTAAAAATAGGATCTGGCGTTGGAATGTATTTGTTACCAAAAGACTGCAATCTCTTCTTTCTTAATTCTGTCAGAGTATGTTCTGCTGTCCTGGAACTTTTGTCTGCTTCCAAGGACTCCTGACTTTGCCTGGACAGCTAGTGCCTTCTTCCCATCTGTGTGGGAACTTGTGGTTTTGGTTGCTTCCTTTGTTTCCCTGGGAGACACTAGAAGCTTCTTAACCAAAGTTGTCATTTCTGCCTCTCCAGTCACACGCCAGCAGTTGGAGTACATCTGCTGAGGTGAAGGTATAGATGCAAGTGCAAGGTTATGCACCTGGGCTGGAACAATCCTCGCTATCAGTACAGACTGGGCAATGAGGTATTAGAAAGCAGCCCTGAGGAAAGG
>BJBW01014502.1:12531-93903 GCA_004320125.1 Scolopax mira | reverse complement strand
TGAGGCCCCTTCCCTGGAGATATTCAAGGTGAGGCTCGATGAGGCCCTGGGCAGCCTGGTCTAGTTGGAGGTGTCCCTGTGACTGCAGGGGGGTCGGACTAGATGACCTTTGAAGGTCCCTTCTGGCCCAGATGATTCTATGATTCTATGATTACCGTTGGATATCATACAAAGGAATATGAATATAACACAATATGCATCACACCAGTGATGTCACAGGTAAACTGTGGTATTGAACTTAGTATCTCTCAATTACAGATTTTCTATTTTTTTCAAGTAATTGATGCATCTTTATATTGTGCTAGTTTTATAAACAAATGAAGTAAGCCTGTAGAAAATCAGGAAAACAGTGGGGCCTTTGTTTTAGTCTATGAAATGATGTTCATTTAACAGCTCTCACGTATTTTTTTTCTACATGATTACAAAAAAATGCTACTAACATAGTTGTATAACCAGTTTCTTAACAGCTGCAAATGGCCTAGTTACCTAATAAGAGTTTCAAAGAACATCTCATTATTTTACAATGCCCTGTTGCCCAACAGTTACATTTGACATGGTCTTTAATACATCCCTTGCTATGTGTGAAGATAACTGTGTTTTCTTTATAGAAATTATACATGGATATTTTTAAAGAGTGAAGAAGAAAAAAAGGTACTCTTTAATATACCTACAATATCAAAAATTTGAATCTTCTCTCTGACTCTTTGTTTTCCCCTCACCCTTCATCATTAATATCTTGTTTGTTACTGAGTTATGATTTTTTGAATTTTCTTTGTTTCCACACAGACGTTTTATTTTCCTAAAGAACTTTGCACAAGCTTCTAATTCCATAAAATCAATTTTATTATTAAAGGAAATTATGTTTAATTTAGAATATTTTATGTTTTTATTAATAAAATAACATGTTGTAGTCTACCTCTTTTATAATTTAACTGGCCCATCTTGACAGAAATCTGAAGTTTGGTCAGCTAAAAACACTTGGCTGCACACATCTATAATGCTTTTGTAGAAGACTTTAAGTGGAGCTACTTACAAATTTCATCTGCTTGAGTATCAGGTGACATCAGTGGAAATATCTTGGCTGCCCACGTTGGGTTCATGATGTGTTACAATACAAAATTATACTAATGGATTTGACTAGGTCAGGCACTGAATATTGATGCCTCTTTGTACTTTAAATGCTCAAAACATAGCAAGCGGTTCACTTGAATATTATCTCCTGTCCAGGTTTATAGTTTATATCAGGTTTATAGTGTGATTACCAGCAGATTTGACCATGATGAATTCTTAAAAGGTAATGCAAGACCCGTTGGCAAAAGTATATCTGAATGGACTTCAATTTCTATTTTAGTTGCATGCACCTGTAAATTTGTACACTACATTTTTGGTTTGCTTTGCTTTTTTTTTACCCTCTTTCCTTAATATGGAGGCAATGAATTTGTGTATAGGAAGAAAACATAACCATATCACAATAGAACATTTAGAGAGTTAAGTTCATGTGTCAAGAACTCCTTCACCCTTGTTTAAAAACACTCAAGTTAGGCAATATAGTTTTTTTCCCTTTAACTTAGGTTTCAGCAACCAAAAGCAGGAAAAGTTGAATATTTATATTTTCTTTGATGCTAAATGAATTTTAACTTTTCTTCAAAGGAAAAAATGTAGCAATGCTCTGTAGATGTTTCAGACATTTCAGTTTTCATCTGGCCAGTGTAGATACTAGCTATGGAGACATTTGCAACTGAGCAACATCTCAGTCCATATCCCTAAATGAAGACTTTTTAAAGAGGATGATAATCCTCTCCCTGTAATGTTGATATTTGTAATAGACCAGATAAATTTCGTCCTAGACGTGCCTATTTCCTCTCTCCCTTGAGCACAAGGGGAGCTTATGATAAATATTTCAAACATAGGTATCTGTTTAAGTATGACAACTCCAGGATTTTAATCTCAGAATGTTCAGCCAGGTTTTGTGCATAGTTATGAAATAACCAAATAACACTTCTTCCTCTTATAATCATAAAACAGTTACCCAAGAGCATAATGCATTGCATTTAGTGAGTTACTTGCCGTTGTGCTGTAATTTGCTAAATAAAAAAATGCAGTGTATCATTCCAAAATTAAAACGTATACAAGTAGGACTGAACAACTATGAAATAAGAGCCTATTAAGCAGTATGGCTGACATGGAGATATATGTAAAACATTTCTGACATTAATTGTACCCAGTAGCAACATTCAAGATCAAGTGGATATTGATATTCACAGAGCATATTCACTGCAGTCACAGAGCCTTCACAAAAGCTCATCTAGTAACAGAAAAAGAAGGGAATGTCTGTTGAATAGCTTTCTTTCATACATCAACATCCTGACACTTATACTTAAACAGGATGATCCATCTCGCTCTATAAATGACTTATTGATGGTAGAAAACCTATAAAGAAACAACTACTATTTTTCATCTTTGGAGGAGTTCACATGACAAGACATCAATATTCCCTGTGCAAGTATAGCCTGGGATTGTTTTGCAGGCATTCAAAACAGAAATATACTTGCTATTTTGGTTCATTTGAATATCTGAAAATGACTGAGACTGTGTGGGTAATGTATTTTTATAAGTCTGTAAGTCTATCAATAAGATAGGTATCAATAATATCTATTGCTAACACATTGCTTTAAATTCTATTATATATTAATGATACACTTAAACATGTTTTTGAAAGCAAGGAACAATAGAAGACCCTTTCTTTTTAGTATTACTTCTGAAACTAACTAGAAAGAGGTCATACTTATCCTTAGAAAAGAGTGCTTTGGGTATGAAATTATTTCAACTCAGCAACTGGGTAAGAAGGTTCGAACTAGAAAGGAAAAATCAGCAAGATAATATACTGATTCCTATTCCTCTTAGAGTCATGAGGTTTTGGCCACATTTGGCACATAAGTAGCCTTGACATTAGAAATTTTATTGACTCACTATATACACACTTTATCTATTGATCTGAAGTTAAATAATTCATGTCATTATTTGTCAAAAAAATATATAAATAAAGCATTGCTTATGTTAAAATCTTTCTTTACACTAGAGAAAAAAAATCTTGTCTTTATGACAAGCTATTTAACATGGTTGCAGATAGTGTTTCAGAAAACTATTTTTAAATTCCAAGTTTTTTATATACCTGCACTAAATAGAATCATATAGTGGTTTGGGTTGGAAGGGGCCTTAAAGATCATGGAGTTCCAACCCCCCTGACGCCTCCCACTAGAGCAGGTTGTTCAAAGCCCCTTATCTTAAAGTTGTTCTCTGAAATAAACTGTTAATTGGTTAAACAATTAATTTATCTCTCCTATCTTAATTATCTATAAAAGGTGTTTAAAATTATATGTTAACAGTAACTTGGTATGGAATTCATCTTTTCAGTAGGAACTAGTGCATCAGGCAATTTCCCTTTCTGTCACATTATGCATGCAAAATTACCTGTACCTGTCTGAGCTTCATTTTACTCACATAATATACCCATACACATTTTTATAAATCTCCAAAGCTTTGACAAGCATAACATATTAACTTATCTCAATATTTTGGCATTTTTATGAACTATAGAATTTTATAATGAGTTACTGATGTAGGAGTGAATATTTTAACAGAGGGAGCATTACATTGCAGCATGTATGTTTAAGATTAAAAAAGAATATCCTGAATTATTTTAAAAGCCAAATGTAAACCAGGAAAGCCACTTGTGTAGCTATCACAGCTATCATCAATCTAAAGGTTGCATGATGTAAAACAGGCTCCAAAAGATTGCTTGGATTGATAAAATTAATAAACAGCAAGAGAAAAAACACAACCAAAATAAAGGAAACATTTTTATTGTCATTAAAATTATGACTATGCAAAGTAGACACACTTTGAAGAGCAACATCAATGACATACTAACATCTTTTTAACCATGACAAGTAACTATTAGATGAAATTCTATATAACTTTAGAATACTCATGTTTTACCATTTTACATGGTAAGCATGTATTTGCTTTAGTAATAAAACATACTGAACAGAAACACTTCAGTAATAGACATCATTAGATTGTATTTCGACTTTTTAATGATAAGAATTTTCCAATCTATTTAAAATCAATACAGAGAAAAAAAAAATTCCACTGAGCTATTAGCTTGTTTGTGATGGACTGATCCAGTTCAATTTCCTGTAATCTGCTACAGTCTTCTCCAATTTTAATGCACCTTCTCTTTCTTTTGATGGTATAGCTCATAAAAAATCTGATTGTGTTATCACAGTGTCAGGTGAACAGTGCTGGCTGTTATTCTGATAAGGTATTGATCTTAAAATTTTGCTATTCACTTTTGTCTGCTTGGAGTCAAGCAACAGCCCGGAATAATAGATCTAATTTCAATCATCAACCCTCTTCTTCCCTCTGCTCAGCTTTCGGAAACCAATTGACTGCTCTTAACATGAAGCTATCCACCTCTGACATCAGATCCCTTTTTTTTAATATTATTTGTTTTATGTTGTGTTGCTATTTTAGGGAACAGTCTGTTCCTAGATCCCAAAAAACAGTACACCTTGCTCAATAGTTTCAGCTTTCCAAAGACTAAAATATCTAAAATAACCCTGAAACACACTATTATATGTGTGTCTATGTTTATGACACATGCTTATGATTATACAGAGCATTCTTAAACCTGATAGTGGAAATTAATAAAATGACGATGTTATTTTAATTTATTGTATCCACTGTGCATATTGCATATTCTCTATTATTATTTGGGCATTTTTTCTTTGCTCTTTCAGTCTCTTCAGTAAGAGTCTTACAAAAATCTCTACTTGACTACTGAGATGAGGGATCTTAAACTGACCTCCACCCAGCAAAGCACAAAAGATCAAGCTTAACATTAACCCTGTGATTGATTCAGTACATCTCAACACTCTGATATTCAGAGATAATTCAGACTTTTGCTTCTTTACTACTTATAATCTCAGACTCTAGCTATCCTCCCCAATGTGGCAGAACAACCACCACTTTTTTCTTTTTAAGAAAATATCATATATTTTAGTACAACAATAAAACTTGTTGCATTGAATAAGATGTCTTGTGGGACAACCAGAAGGAATTTGAAAATATAAACATGAATTCTGAATAGGAATTGCTTGAAGAGATTTAGAATGAAAAAAATCTATAATAGCTTCTGCAAGAGGAAGCTGACAGTAGAGAAAAAGAGGAACTGTAATTTTAATGAAGTTATGATCCATAAAAATGTAATCTAACAACTGCTATTGGAAAATTGGATTAGAGTTAGAGATTATTAACTGTCCTTGCTATAAAAAGCTTCCTTCAAATATATATGAAATTACAACTGCAGACTCAGGAATAAAGTATTCCATCTGCAGAGTCTTGAATATGTCCATCTGTTTCTATTCACCAATATATGAATACACACCTATATATCCAAAACCAAACCAAACAAACAAACAAAATCTTTTAAAATGTGGGGTAGTTTTACAAAAAGCAGGATGAAAAGTATATAAATTCTTGTACATCAATTCTTGTGTATCAAAAGTTCACAAACATTTTAGATAAACAGAACAATAGTTAAGTCTTCTTTTTCAGGAGGTGGTCTGTGTTACCCTATCAAAATGATACTCATTAGCTCTGTTCCACATCGAACTAGAGAAGAATATCTGAATTCACTCTGTATAACCTGACTTGAGTAATGGTTTTGTCAGTGTTAGGTTGATGGTTGGAATTGATCACCTTAAAGGTCCCTTCCAACCTAGACAATTCTATGATTCTATGGTAACATCAGCTGTCTCTTTCAGTACCCTGGGATGAATCCCATTAGGCCCCATAGATTTACGTGTATCCATCTGGAACAGCAAATCTTGAACAAGTTCAAAGTCAGCTGGGGGTTTATCATTCCCCCAATCACAGTGTTCAAACACAGGACTCTGGAGGTCTCAGGGCCCATCACTGGTGTTGAAGACAGAGGCAAAAAAGGCATCAAATGCCTCCGCCTTGTCTAATTTGTGACAATTTGTGAGGTAATTAACCTCATCAGGTAATGGACAAATGCTATCTCTGATCCAGCACTCTTCTTCTTGTCCTTAACAGTTCTGGCTAGCTTTAACTCTAATTGAGCATGGGCTGCACGATTTTCTCCCTACAGAGGCGACAGCATCTCTTTAGTCCTCCTGAGTCACTTGACTATGCTTCCAATATACATATACTTTCCTTTTCCACCTCAATTCTATAAAAAGATTCCTGCTCAGCCATACCAGCCTTCTGCCCTGCTTGCTTGACTTCCAAGACTTTGGAATTGCAGTCTTTCCTTTTAGCTTTCCTTAAATTTAAGGTTGAAGATTGTCATGTCCTAGAGTACCACAGTCTAATGTCTAAAGAACTTTTGCAAAATAAAGAGGAATGGGTTCATGACCTCTCTGGAAGAGAGGTGAACATTTAATCCAAATTTCCTACATCTGGGAACTATTTTGACCAGCAGAGAAAAAAGAATGAAAAATAAAAGAAAATGCTATGTATTAAACCTTATTTGAAAATGTTCTGAATTCAAAATCCTTAGCTGACTGTATAATCAGATGTGACTCCTACAATCATACACTCAGTCAGATAGTCCCCCAGGCCATTTCTATTTGTTTCTCACTAAATGTGTGCTAGCATTTGAACTTTGCACAGAAATGTCTAGTTTCCTTATTCAGTGAATGGGAAAATCCTCACAAAGGCATTCTAAATTGTCCCCAGGAGGCCATCAGAAGTCCCTAGTACTTTCCACTGCCTATACAATCAATTCACATATTTTGTAGCGACAAGAACACCTACATTTGGTGACTAATTTAGTAACCTAAATATAAATTATAGAGTGAAACTAAGGATTTTTTCTTTCAGTATTCTGCACAAAAGGATATACAAATCGTTAAAATTAGACATGTCTTCACTCTGATCTTTTAATTGAAAGACACTCTAAAGGGAAGTATCTGAGTGATGTAATTTCCTTTCCTGTATTTTTGACCCAAAATTTCTCCCAATAATATGTATTATATCTTTTGTTGTCAGATAGAAAATAGTTGGTGTTGTGAAGCAGTTTTATGTTTATTAGCTGATGTCAGTGTATCACAAACCCACTCACCAGATTCTCCTGGAAAGCAAGATGCATGCTCTTGTAACTGTTTCATATAACTATCTAATCTGAAACTAACAGGTTGCCTGGAGACAACTAAATGAATGAGAAATGAAAGTACACACCATCCCCTTAGAGATACTTGTAATTTCACGGAATTGAGTTCCCATTTACATTGTTATTAAATTGTTGGTTTACAGTATAAATGTGTATGAAACTTTCCAAGGAATTTGTTCTCAGGACATTACACTCTAAATTAAATATAACCTGATTTGCTATGTTCTGTGGGTCAGACAAGATATTCATACAAAGTTAAATTAATGAAGCTTCTAGGATAAAAAAATCCTTCCAATTAATACAATATTGATAATTTGTTGTATGGGTAGATTAACATGGATTAACAGTAGAGCCTTTAAAAAATGTGAATATGGAGAGGTTTAAAATGTATGGGAAATATTCAGCAGAGTAGTTTGACTGCCCTAAGGATTAAGTTTGGTGCTTTAGAGTTGTCTTCTGAAGCAATTAAGATTATTTTTTTATATGCATGATAATAGCTTTGTTTCCTTGTAATCTTAAACATTTTTTTTTCCAACTTTGGAGACCAAAAGGCTAGTCATTAGCATTTACTCATTTCTGATGTTTCCTAGAACAACTTTAAATATTAAAAGTCTCTTAGACAATTTATCCCTTAAATAAAACTGACAGTCTAACAAACTAAGATACAGAAGAAGATAAGTAAATTCCATGTAAAAAAATAGGTTATTCATATTTAATCAACATTTATTCAGCCCTTTACACAGAAAAAAATATGTAACTACATGAAAAAAAAAGAACTAATTGGAATAAAACTGGCCAGAGATTCTTTTAAAACCCCTCATAACCCCATATTTGTTTGATACTACCGCAGAAACATAAATCTATTGACTATATTGTAACTGCACTGTGATTATACTGCTTATAATTATAATTTCTCATGCTTCATAACCCTTTCAGTGAAGAATTTTTTCCTAATATGCAGTCTAAACCAACCAAGGCATTTTTACGTAAAACTGATTCACTGACCTTGATGGAATAAATTCTTTTTTTCAGATATTTTGTTGTGTTTTACAATATCATTTGGCTCTAAACTTTTGTATAAGAGACTTTATGAATAAATACATTGCACACATAAAAGGACATCTAAAAGTATCACATTAAATGCTGATCAGGTTTTTAAAAATCTTAATATGCCTTTTTGATGCCAAATTAATAATGTAACATTGTTCATTTAGCTTTGAAATATTGTAGTATTTATTATCTATGTATAATAAACATTAATAACACAATCTTTATAACATACTATAAACTATATAAAATTGAAACATATGCTTTTGGAAAATGCTTATTGCAGTTCATGTAAATACTTATAGAACCCTTTGAAAGACTGAAACTGTTAATATCTAAGAAAATCAAACATCTTTTCTACATAAGTGACTGAATTCTGGCCAAAAAAAATAATCTGAATTATAGAACCACAGAATTGATAGGATAAGGCTTTCCCGAATACCTTGTCCTTCTGGAGTCATTTGAATGTTTAAATATATGCCTAGTATCATTTTAGAAATAGTTATATCCTTCCCAGACACCAGCTGCTGTATCAGAATGATGCAAATCTCCTTAAGGTCTTATGTGAGGTCTGTCAGGACAGTGAAACTATCTCAGATACTTCAATGGTTCAAATAGAAGTAGACTTCTAAGTTTAAGCACTTAAATTGCTCCCTTGAAATCCTAACTTGGGAGAGGTTCAGTTTGAACAGAAATCCCATTAAATATTTTCCTTGGTTTTGTCATTATATCTGTCCATCACGTAACCCTAACTCTAGTTGACTGGTTGCACATTCTGCAGAGAAAAAGTGGTTTTCCATTGCTTAAGCCTGAGGGCATTTATTAAACAGAATTCTTATTTCTTGTGGTAAGTGGCTTTAGTAGTAGCACCGTATAAACAGTGGCATTTTTTTTTATTATTTTTAACAAATAAACAACTACAATTACATTTTGTGAAACTGTATTGTTTCTATGTGTCCTGTGTGTTCTGATAACAGTTTAAGCTCTTGTGGCTATTCAGATGGCTTTCAGATTAAATAATGTCTAGGCAACTACTCGGGTGTGATGTTTGGATTGCCATGTTTTAATTATTTAGCTCAGAACTAGCCAGCTTCAGGTTTAGCTGCCAAAGATTTTTTTCTAAATTTGACCCAAGTACTTGAGTTAGGAAAAAATGAAGGCCTTTCATTCACTAGATGGAAATAATTTTTGTTACTGTTGTTTTGTTTTTCAACTGGATAGATGTTACAAAGTTAAAAATGCTTTCATTTATACTCTTAAGAACATTCCATAGTGTCTCCATGGCTCAGAAAGAAATAATTCTGAAATCTTCTAGAAGACTTTCCCTAAATTAATTAGCAGCTACTAGATCAGACCACTGAATCTACAGTCAGAAGCTAATTTTTATCCCCTTTATTTAACTGAAAATCACACCATCATCAATCCATTTGATATTTTTTAAGACTAAGGTTATTAACAATGCAGAAGAGAAAGTTTGATGGGTAATCTAGACCACCATCTTGGAAAATGTTAGTGTGTAATATAACCTATCTATTGTATTGTATCTAGTATCATGGATACATGATGTGCCTGACATGATGTGTAAAAGTCAAGTTAAAGAGGTACAGATCTAAGAAATGTATAGAAATGTGTTGTTTAACTTATGCAAGAGATAAAAAAAAATAATCTCATATTTAGCTAATTGATTTTCAGGAAATATACAGTGACTTTGATATGAAGAGAGGACTTTTGGTATCCTCTCTAAGGATTTTCAGTGAAGCTTTATTTATTTTGGTCTCTGTCGGTTCCTGAAAAATAATGAAATACTCTGTATAGCAGATTTTGAAATTAATAGCTACAAGATTCCTATAAATCTGCAATAAAATGCATAATACTTTTTGCCTTGTTTTTACAAAGTGTTAATCAAATCAGGAGAAAATCTACTTCTTACCTTATTTTACACCCTAAAAAAGGAAAAAAGATTCAGCTGCAATCTCCTTAGTGATTAGAGTTGTAGTATCCAAGCCATTCAGAGGGAAGCAGTAAAAGCTGAATAACTGAATAGACATATTAAATAAGCAGGTTATTTATACAGATATTACAAGGATCTCCCACCCACACCTCATAGCTCTGTGTAGCACTACGGCTCTCTGCACTATCAATCTTATAAAAATCATTCTATATTATGACAGGTAAGTAAGGTGATAGCTTCAAGTTTCACTTAGTAAATTAAATGTTATTGTGTTCAAATCTTCCTGGAGCTTTTAGTCTTATTAAAGTTTCAGATGCCCTTAATATAATTGCCAAAAACTTCATAGGAAGGTAGACTAAAAGTAATAAAATATTTTAGAGTAAAAAAAAAAAGTAAATGAAAAGATAGAAGAAAAGATATTAATATTAAAAACAGTGTGGCCGATGACAAATAAATACCTCAGCCCTGTAATGATATAAGCCAATAAAACTATCCACCTCTGAAAATACATTGTATTGCTTTTTTTTATTACATTTTCTGAATACAGAACATCCTTCTAATAAGACCGATTTTAATCTAGATTGCTCAACCATGATTTCTTTTCCCACACCATCATTATGCAAGAGATTTTAAAATAATAAAGAAAACACTTTTACACTGAGCTTGATTTCTGCTATATCTCAAATAACTTCCAAATGAACAATCTGAAGCTTTCCTAGGTTCTTTTGTAAAATTATTTGATTTTTTTTTTAGTATAGACAAGCATTTACAGTGAGAGATCAGCTAAACCCACACATGTAAATGCTGTTAGCTTTTGGTTTCCCAGTTAAAAATTAAGCATTCAAAATTACAGTTTACAGTAGATATTCAATCTTATTTTTTTTTCTAAACTAGAAAGATCATTTCAAAATAGATCATTTTCTATCCTTCAAATAGCTTGCTTTCTTAAAAAGCAAAAATTTCTCCTATTTTAATATAACACCCATTGACAATTTAAATATATTTTGCCAGCTTATATAAAGTACGGAAACGTTTAGAAAAATGTTGATATTTAGTGTTGTGTTGGAAGTAGTGACAAGCATTTTTTAAAAGTCATGAAGCTCAGAGACACTACTTCAAGGATGCAACTTCTTTAGTCATAAAATGTGTAAAACTGGATTACATTTCCATTCTGCTTTCTAGATGCATATTATTTACATAATAAATAAAGAAATATTGAATTTCAATTAAAACAAGCTATGAATTATATTTGCTAGATGATTTATTGTGGCACAAGAAGCAGAGACTCCTCTAAGTGGTGAAGTGAAGATGTTTATTGTTTCACTTATTGAGCATGTATAGTTTCTGTCTTTTGATCACACATTGCGCCCTTTTCACAGATAGGTTGTGAGTGACTGTCCATAGAGTGTTATGAGCAATGCAATTGGCATTTAAATGTTTATCCCGCCTAGGCTAACAAAACATTACTATTTTGGTACAGTGCTATCTGTTTGCTGCATTTCACACCACACCCACATCAACATATAAGGACATTGTTTTACTGATCTCAAGGCCTCCTTCCCATCAATACAAGAACACCTGCTGAGCTCTCACTCAGCAGTGCTTCTCCAACTTTCTTGTTTTCCACAATTTATATTTTCATGAAAGTCGTTTTATTTCTTTGATATGTATTATAAGTTTTATTCCTGATCATGCAGCTTGAGAATTTTTCTTCTTAATTTCTTTCTTCCCTCTCTTACTCTGCTTAGAGGGAGGGACTGATATTCATCCATGTTCAGAGAAATCCTTAAATTTTCTTTTATTTATAAGGAAGTGTATACATTCATGAATCAAATTTTCCATTTTGGAATATGAATAGTGAATGCAGAGACTGAAAAAACATTATTTTCTGTGAGAAATACTTGAATTCTACTAAATTCATAATACTGGATAATGGCTAACATTTACTAGAAAACCTAGAAATCCTGCCTTGAAATTTTTTTTTAACCTTTCATTTTTATTGACTCCAGGTGACTCTTTACAATTTTTCCCCCTAGTAATACAAAGTGTAGCTCATCCTGAAAGGATGAGGAACTTTGAACAATGAAATTGAGCGTGTAATAGTACTGTGTTCTAATCCCAGATCTGCAAATATTATTTATGTGCCTAGGTAAAAACAAACATGACTTTTAAGTTTAGCTTTTACTGAAACTGTGCACTATGCAATTTCAATAGGGGGCAGTTTACCACACTTTGGGTGCATGAATCACAAAATTGTTTAGGGTAATGGAAGCAAATATTCTGATTGCTATTAGATTTTAGGTAGAATATAGTTTATATTAAGTATTTGGCAAGTTGGGCTATTGGCTAAAAAAGAATGTTCAAGGAACTAAGATTGTACAATGAATGTAAGCAAATTGTCTAAATTGCCTTCACAAAGTCATTCCTACCTCTTGAAGTCTGAAGAGAATCTGTGCCTTGCATCTATTTGCTGATGAAGGTCTGATGAGAAAATACCTCCAGAAAGGTAGTAAGTACATTGATTGTTACAAAAAAATCAAATGTGTGCTTTGCAACTATGCAACCACCACACCCCCAAATCCTACAGCTGGTTTTGTCACCAATGCCCTTTTTACAAATACTGTAATGTCAGATATTTGCTTTTTTTTATCAAGCTCACTAGTAAGATGCAGAAACCAATGTGACCAAACCATATGAACATGTGACATACTTTTTGAAAAATATATTTATGTTTTCATTTCAACCTTGAACAAATACTTAGATCAACTTCATTCTTGTAATCTCTCCACAGGTGATAGTTTTCCCTGCAATCAACTCTTGATTTAAGGGCATTAGAATTGTTTCATGCCTTGAGTATGTAACAAAGATGTATAAGCAATGACGCTGGTGAAAGGGCTGGAAAGAATGTCCTATGAGGAACAGCTAAGGAGTTTGGGCTTGTCTAGGAGGTTGAGGGTTGACCTCATTGCTCTCTACAGCTGCCTGAGGAGGGTAAGTGGAAGAGCAAGGTATGGATCCCCTTCCCAAGTATGCAGTGATAAGGTGCATGGGAGTGGTTCAAAGCTGCACCAGGGGAGGTTTAGACAAGACATTAGGAAGCATTTATTTACTGAGAGGGTGGACAAATACTGGAGTAGGCTTCCTAGACAGGTGGTTGATGCCCCAGGTCTGTCAGTGTTTAAGAGGCATTTGGACAATTCTCTTAATAACGTGCTTTAACTGAAAATTTTCAGTTCCTCCCCCCTTCCCTTTTTCCTTTTCCTTCTTTTTCTTTTCCTCTCCTTTTCTCTTCTTTCTTATCTTTTTTCCTTCTCTTTTTTTTTTCCTTTCTTCTCTTTTCTGTTCTCTGTTTTATGATATATAAATCCACTCTTCACTTTCATCCAGGGCCTCTCCTAATCTTCTCACTTTGCTATAGCTTTCTTTGTTCTATTTCTATTTTTCAAGGAACATAGGCTTTAAAGCAACATTGTCGCATTGTGAGCTTAATCCTCTGCTATTGTGAGGAACTACACCATAAAATCCCTATTTATGATCAAACCTAAATTTACATGTGACCAGTTTATACCCATTTATGGCTACTAGTACTTAAAATTACTGCTTTTATCTTCATATTTTCTCCTTGTATTTAAAAGGAATAATTGTATCTGTTATTAACTTCCATTTAGCTAAGCCAAAATCCTCAATACTTCCTTAGGGTTCAGTGCCATGACAGTTTTAATCAGTCTAATTTGAGATTACCTTTTCTGCCTGTACCTCCATCCTCATTCATGTGTGCCATGAGTAGTAACTGGCTTTCATGCTGTGATACACTGAGACAGTTTAGTGAGCTAATTCAAAAGCAAACTAAATATTTTACAAAGAAAGAAAGAAAAAATGCAATTTGTCCAGTTCTTGGAGACATTTTCTATCTTCTGCGAAGTTTTGTTTTCTTAGTTATCACCTTTGAAAGGTGTTATCAATTCATGCGCATATATTTCTTCTAGTATAAGAACATCAGAGTGTCAGGAACAACTGTTTCAAGATGCAGATTACAGAATTTCCCATTTAGACCACACCATGTCCCTTAAAGCCACACCTTCTATTTCTAGAAAGCTCTACTCCCAGATGATCTGGAGCTTTTCAAGTAACTGTGGTTAACTGTTCATGTATTTTGTTTTTAGAAATTCTAACAGAATATGTCTGTCTTCAAAATCACAACAGAAAATACATCTCTTAAGCAAAGAAATTTTATGGATGATAACTTTCTAGCACAGGTGATTGAGGACCCAACAAGGGCAGGTACTCTATTGCACCTTTTTCTTATGAAGAAGGAAGAATTAGTTGGGGAAGTGAATATCAGGGGCAGCTTTGGCTGTAGTGACCATGAGATAATAGAATTCAGGATCCTAAGAGGAGGAAATAGGCCAAAAAGCAGTATTCCCAACCCTAGACTTCAAGAGAATGGATTTTGGTCTTTCCAAGGACCTGCTAAAAAGGATCCCCTGGGAGATGGTCCTTGAGTGAAGAGGAGTGCCGGTTTTCAAGGATCACCTATTCCACTTTCCAGAACAGTGCAGTTCCACATACAGGAATTCAAGAAAACACAATTAGAGGTGTGCATGGACAGAGAGCTAACCCAACTGAAACATGACCGGCAAGGCAGAAGCCTCATCAGATCAGGCTCTGTCCCACTGTGTCAGTGAGAAGAGTAAGGCATACACAGATGGTAGCCAGGTTCAGCCAAGAGTCTAGATCATCAGACAAGTTTGTGGTAAGGAAGTAAACAAGATGTCAATTCAGAAAGTCAATCCAGAAGTAAGAATCTGTTCTGGTGTGGGTAACCAGGTCAGACACAATCCAGAGATCACTAGACAGAACCATAATGATGACACAGGTTTAAGGTTTAGTTGGGAGCTTGGACCACAGGTCAGGATCTGAACCAACTAGGTCCATGATCAGACAAAGACACAGTTTTACAACACATCATTGTCAGAAATTTGGTGCCTTGGGCTCAGTTTAAATGGAACTTCTAGGCATATGGGCAGAAGGTTGACATGAATGGTCCACATTAGATTGGTAAGGGGCATGAAATCCTACTTATGCCTTCAAGACCATGAAAATATGAACTTCTGTGAGAAGACAACAGAAGCTGCTCCTATTGCAGGCAAAAGTGGTTTCAGTTGGGTCTAAGATGGACCTGTCACTGGCCAAAGCTGAGACAATCAGTGACACTGGTAGTGCCTCTGTGAGAACATATTTAAGAAAAGGTAAAAAAAAAAATGGCACAGCAGGTGAGAAATGGGAGTAAGAATACATGAAAGAAACAGTCCTATAGACACTAAAGTCAGTGAAGAAAGAGGAGGAGGAAGTGCTCCAGGCTCCAAAGCAGAGATTCCCCCTGAAACCACAGTGGAACAAATATCCATGCTGCAACCCATGGAGGACCCCATGATGGAACAGGTGGATATGTCCTGAAGGAAGCTGTAGTCCATGGAAAGCCCACACCAGAACAGGCTCCTCACAGGAACCAGGGCTTGTTGGGAGCAGCCCATGCTAGAATAGGTTTTCTGGCAGGACTAATCCCAATGGAAAGGACCCATGCTCAAGCAGTTCTTGAAGAACTGCAGCTCACAGGAAGGACCCACGTTGGAGAAATTCAGGAAGTACTGTCTCCCTTCTGAGAGACCCTATACTGAAGCAGGAGAAGAATGTGAGTAGGAAGGAGAAACAGAAACCACATGTTATAAACTGACCTCAGCCCCCATTCCCCATCCCTCTGTGCTGCTCATGGTGGAGGAGGTAGAAGAGTCAGGAGTGAAGTTGAGCCTGGGAAGAAGGGAGAGGTGGGGGGAAAGACGTTTTTAGTTTGCTTCATTCCTCACTGTCCTACTCTGTTACAAGTAATTGGCAATAAATTAATTTTCTGACATTGAGTCCGATTTGTCAGTGATGATAATTAGTGAGTGATATCCCTATCCTTATCTCGCACCATGACACTTTGTCCACATTTCCTCCTCCTGACCTGTTGGTGGAGTGGGACTCCGAGAGCAGCTTGGTACGCAGCTGGTGGCCAGCCAAGGATACACAGGACAAGAGTCAATGGGCAGAAAATTTCACACTAGCATAAGAAAAATGTTTTTACTGTGAAGGTGGTCAAATAGTGGAGCTGGTTTCCCAGGCTGCAAAGTCTTCACCCTTGGAAGTATTAAATACTCAAATGCTCACTTTACTAAGCAATCTGCTGTAGCTGACCTTGCTATGTGGACTAGACGATCTCAGGAGTTCCCGTCTGACCTCAGCTATCCTATGATTCCATGAAAAGGTTTAAAGTTGGCTATTTTTCTATTGCTGTTTTGTATCTTCCTTTTTTTTTTTTGATATTGGTAAAAACAATATTTTCAGTCACAACAATATTTTTCCAGAGAGAAGTGTAATTTTTTTCAAAACACCTGTGAACAGAAAGGTTTTCACATTCATTCCCTAAATTAAAAGAAAATGGATATTCTAGAGGAATCTTTTTTTCTTCTATAAGAAAAAGCTAAACATATTCTGATGGGAATGTCTGTCATGTTGGCATTGTAACCCATTAAGAAAAACAAAGAAGCAAATATATATTCAGGATGGAAAAAAACTAATTTTTTCTTAACCTATACTTCTGCTAAGGTGGAAAGGCATTTCTTCAGATAAACTATATTTACATATTTCTTTACATAAGCATATCTACTAACTGTAACTTTAGAATTATATATTTTCTGTCATAAAATTATGAAAAATTCCTAAGCTTATTCAAACACATTGTTTGAATAAGGGTTCAGAGTCTAACAGTCTCATGTCTAACAGTAAGCACTACTGAGCTAACATCTATATTCCTATATTTAGTGTTTTTAATGTCTTAACAGAAAAGAGTATTTGAGATACAGATTTTTGATCTGTGAAAGAAAAAATATGCCAATTTTTCAGAAGTTAAAGATCAGTCATTTTTATGAATTCATTCTTTAGGGACTTTGAGATTCTAACACACTGATTAAGATTTTGAATAAACATTGACATTTTCTGTGTATCTAAATCAACCTTAAAGTAAAGAGGATAATCCAGTCCCACCTGTGGAGTTGTTTTTGTTCCGGAAAGTCTGATTTTATTTATAAATTTATTATTTTAGACATTGCTTTTCTTCTTGCTATATAAACAACAAAGCCCTTATCTGCACTCTTTGGACAAATTCATAATGCTAATATTTTTAATTGAAGTTTAAATACTATATTCCATTGCTGATTTTTAAACTTTTGTGTGTGTACACACAACGTGTGCTATTTTATGCAAGAATTACCAACAGTATTTTGCATCCATTTTATGTGCATTTTTTATACCATGGCATGTGCATTAAGATAATTTCCTTACAGACAGTACCTAGACTTGAAATTTATTTCAAGGCCATAAGAATGCTACTATCTATTGTCCAATAGACAATTGGGAAAGTGACTCAGAAAGTCACAGAAGCAATTGAGAAATGTGATTCAGAAAAACATTCAAGAAACAAAATAATTGATAAGTACAAATTAACTTATTTGAATTACTCAGCATACTCTTAAATATAAATTATAATTGCCACATAAGGCTATTATCTCATTTAACTATATATTATACTATTTATTATTTCCTGCTTAATTTAGCTAAGCAAAGAGTTTTTATATATTTATAAATTTTTATAAATGTATAAAAAGAAAACTAGTGCTATTAAGTTATACTAATCAGATGGGAAGTGATTGTTTCATTCAAAAAAAATATGAAAGGCAACCCCTGGGAAAGAGAGCATAGTTTGGGTTTGGTTGGCCAATTTGAAGATGACATAAGCTCTTCCCCCATCTCTTGTTCCAAGGAGAGGAAGAAGAGAGACAACTATTAATGAATTTAGGAAAAACTAAACTACTTTAATACACCATTAATAATAAAAAAAATAACAAAACAGATAGATAAAATATATATAAATATATACAAAACCCTCTCGAGCTCCCTGGAGATGTCACTGGCAGGCTCTCAGAAAGTTCCAGACTGGTCTCAGTGATGAATGGGAACTGGATTCTACAACACTTTGATCAGGATTGAAGGCAGATAAACCCACAGAGTCTTCCTCAGGTCATCCTTTGATGACCCACAGTCATCAAAGAAAGAGCACCACTGAAATAGCACTATTGAAGACACCCACTTAAAGAAAGGTCTTTTAAGGGGAGCCAACCAGACTCCTTTCATTCCTCAGTTTTTAAACCTCAGAGCCTGGCAGATGTGATGGAATACCCTATTAGTCAGTTTGAGTCACCTGGTCTGTCCATGCATACTCACAGGTGCAACCCCTCCACAGGGTATACAACTAAGTCAGCTGACCCTGGTTGCTACAGCAACAAGTAAGAGCCAGAGCCTCTCTCACTGGACAGAAATTTGGCTCTGCTGCACCACAAACCAGGATCCAATGTGTTCCAAAAGTAAATATCTTGTAGTGAAAAAAGTTGTTCAGACTAATTAATATATATATTATGTATTTAATTAATTTCATTTGTTCTCCTGTTAGTAGTTTCTGAACAATTGCATCATAAAGTTGTGC
The DNA here is from genome assembly GCA_004320125.1 of Scolopax mira. NCBI lineage: Eukaryota > Metazoa > Chordata > Aves > Charadriiformes > Scolopacidae > Scolopax > Scolopax mira. The sequence continues at coordinate 75,129 of BJBW01014502.1, read as the reverse complement.
TCTCTGTAGATTTCTAGTGTGTATTTACAAGTAAGATTACTAAAGAGAAGTGAATAGCTGCTATTTCTTGTTATGCTCAATAGAATTAAATAATAGAGATTGAATGAGCATCCAGAAGTCTTGTATTTGTGTCTCTTTTTATAATGCACACTTGTCTTCCATTTGTTTTGCCAGCTGACATAATGCTGTCACTTTCCCATCTGCCCCTTGGTTGGTTCAATTTTTCTAAAACAAAGTCTGTATTTCTTTACTGGGTATTAAACTACATGATGGTTAGGGATCAGGGCTATTCTCCAGTGATTAAGATATTTATCTGTGAAACAGAATTTGTAATGTCATCTATTGCTCTTTTTTGCTGAACTTATTTAGCTAAAAAATCTTTAAATGTGTGGGCAATTGATTATTTTGTGTTTATACACTATCTAGCAGAATGGAGACTTAATTGAGGTCTTGCTCACCTCAAGTCTCTCAAAGCAAACTTACCTGTCAATGCACTGAAATTAAGCCTGTAAACATAAATATTAACCTCCAGCAACTATGTTTGCATCTCATAGGGTAGTGTCGTGTAAAGAAGCCAAGATAGCACCCCAAATAGCAGTCCTTCAAAATTATCCCAGTGAACTTTACTTTGCTCAATTACTCTTCAAGTACTCACAGATACCATCATCATATGCCCAAATATATTCAGTGCACGTAATTTTTTTCAATACACATGTAGTAAAGTGTTTTCCATGAAAACAACATGGTGATTGGATTCAGCACAATCACTGTATTTCGTAACTTTGAAATAAAATTAAAACACACAAAAGTGTCTGAAGGTTAAAGAAATACCACATGTAGTCCAGAAAAGAACCAGAATCAAGTGTTACAGGTGTTTGTGGCCTGTCTGTTAAAAGAGAAACAATCTTTAGCAGTGTGCAAATCAGTTACTTCTCAGTTTTGCCTAGAGGTAAAGGATCAGTCTGTGGATTAGTAAAGCTTAAGCCTATACTACTATAAATCGCCTGGTTCCAGTAATGAAACAAATGTGTGCCAGTTAGACATATCCACAGATGTATATGTTTAACCATATCCATACACTTTCAAATTTCTCATATATTTAAGATGGACTCTGAAAAACACCATACAAAATCTGTGTAAACCAGACTCCTTTCATCCAGGTAAAAAAAAACCAAACTGGATAATTATATCCAAGCAGCACTGTAAAATCAAGACAGAAGTGGGTAACAGGAGAGGGGGACCGCAAATACAAGATTTTGACAAAAGCAAAAAGAAAAAGCAGTTGCTTGAGAACTATGCACAGCAGGAATCACAGTTATCACTGTCAGGAAATAATATGTTCAAGTCAGCAGATTTGAAATATCTATAGACTAAATAATAAAAATCTGTATTTAAGAGATGCACTGAAGACAGACATCAGATAAGAAACTAAACCGTTCTGTGACATACTTATTCATGTGATACCTATATATTCATAAATGAAAGCAGACAGTGAATTCAGTATAAAGAACAGATCCAAGGAATTTAAACACAACAGGAGACTCGAAATAAATTTGGAAGACTGAACTGAAGCAACAAGAGGCAGTAAGTATACCTGATAAGCACAGCAGAAAACAGTACTGAACAATGAAACTTGATTAAAGCTTATAAAAATAGTAATAAAGTATCTTTAAACAGATGTTCAGAAAAACTACGGAGAGTTTAAAAAGAGGGAAAAAATAACAACAGCAGACTCTGAAAGACACAAAGGTAAATGCTAGAGTATAAAAATCCTGCCCTCAGGAAAAGATGATAATATAGTTTGAATGTTTTACACAGGAATTGCTAATAGAAGCTGTATTTCCTAGAACCTCAACTTAAAAGAAAATTGTTTCACAAATAAGAATTTAAAAAACTGTGTAAATTTGTTATAACTATTAAAGTAAGAGTAGCTTATAAAAAGAATCCTTAAAGATTATTTTTTTTTGCTAATTTCAGAATATGTTTTCAAATATTATTATTGCTTATGATCTTTCATTAAAGCAATCAAAATAATTTGATACAAATTCACACAGGTAACAATAATTCTCTATAACACTGCAATTCATATTTACATATCTAAATGTCTATATATAGATGAAAAAATCGCCTTCTCTATCATCTCTGTGATTGTGTAGTAAATACATTCAGTGATGCATTCCTGAAAAATCAAGTATTAAAAAAGATAAATATCATAAAATAACAAAGAAAAAATGTGCTTGGAATACAATTTATAACTTCCCTTCTTCCATACCATTCTACACATGCTTAATAACATGAGAGCTAATAAAAAGTATATAACTGGTTTCTACACACTCCCTAAAATTGTATATTGATGCATGCAGGAGTTTTCATAAAACCTGAACTGTTTTTTAGACAGCATGGACTATCTGCTTAGATATGGTCCATCATTATAATTCTAATTTAGTTGCTATCATTTTAGTGATGGATATATATTTAAAATGAAGTTTATGGGATGGTGGGTGTTTATCAATAATAATTAGTGCTATTTCACCCATTGTATTGTGAGAGATTTAGGCAAGGTTTTGGTCACAGGGGGGCTACAATGGTGCCTTCTGTGAGAAGATATAAGAAGCTTCTCCATTGTCCAATAGAGCCAGTTCTATCTTGTTCCAAGACAGACCTAGCCAAGGCCGAGCTAATCAGTGATGGTGGCAGGGCCTCTGTGACAACATATTTAAGAAGGGAAAAAAAAACCCAACACCTTCAGAACAGTAGCTAGGAGAGAGGAGTGTGAAAGAAACATCCCTACAGACACCAAAGTCAATGAAGAATGAGGAGGAAGATGTGCTTCAGGCACTGTAGCTGAGATTTTCCTGCAGCCTGTGGTGAAGAATATGGTGAGGAAGGCTGTCCCCCTGCAGCCCATGGAGGTCCATGGTGAAGGAGATATCCACCTGCAGCATGTGGAGGACCCCACACCATAGCAGGTAGATGTGCCCGAAGGAAGCTGTGACCCCATGGGTAGCCTGCACTGGAACAGACTCCTGATAGGTCCAGTGGCCTGGTGGGGACCCATGCTGGATCAGCCTGGAGAAGAGATGGCTGTGGGGAAACCTCATAGCAGCCTTCCAGTATCTGAAGGCAATCTATAGGAGAGCTGGAGAGGCACTCTTTGTCAGGAAGTGAAAGCGAGAGGTACCAGTTTTAAATTGGAAGAGGGGAGCTATAGATTAGATATTAGGAAGAAATTCTTTACAGTGAGGGTGGTGAGGCACTGGAACAGGTTGCCCAGGAAAGTTGTGTATGCCCCATCCCTGGAAGTGTTCAAGGCCAGGCTGGATGGGACTTTGAGCAACCTGCTGTAGTGGGAGGTGTCCCTGCCCATGGCAGGGGGGGTGGAACTTGATGATCTTTAAGGTCCCTTTGAACTCTAACCATTCTCTGATGATTCTATGATTCTATGATCAGGTTTTTCTGAGAGGATTTGTGATCCCGTGGGGGACCCATGCTTGAGGAATTCATTCCTGAAGGATTGCACCCCTGGAGTGGACCCACGCTGGAGTCATTCTTGAAGAACTGCAGCTGGTGAGAAGGACCCACGTTGGAGAAATTAATGGAGGACTGTCTCCTGTGGGTGGGTCCCATGCTGAAGCAAGGGAAGAGCATGAGGAGAAAGGAGCAGCGGAGACAACATGTGATGAACTGACTGCAGCCCTCATTCCCAGACTACTTGTCCCACTTGGGGGGAGCAGGTAGATAAACTGTGTGTGAAGCTGAGCCTGGGAAGAAGAGAGAGGTGAAAGGAAGATGTTTTAAGATCTGTTTTATTATTATCCTACTCTGATTTTTGATTGGCAATAAATTAAATTAATTTCCCTAAGTTGAATCTGTTTTGCCCATGAATGGTAATTCAGAGTAATTTCCCTGTCCTTATCTCAACCCATGAGCCTTTCATCATATTTTTTCTCTCCTGTCCAGTTGAGGAAGGGGATTGATAGAGTATATTGCCGGGCACCTGGCTTCCAGCCAAAGTCAACCCCTCACACTCATCGTCATGGCAAAACTGAGAAAATGTATGTAAAGTCAAGAAATGAATAAATAGGAATGTTTAGATTCAAATTGTATTCACTTTAGAAGTCCCTAAGATTCTGAGAAACCCCTGAATAATTATTTCTTAGTGTTGTTTTGACTCTTCTGATTTTCTGTAATATTATCCTGAGACAAGATAATAGATAGAAGCAATTGAATAAGGAATTAAATATTAACAGATATTTTCACTGTGACTCTGGAATACAAAATACCTACATGTCATTTTGTCTTTTTCTTACCCCCCCCCCTCCATTTTCACTCTGTTTCTCCTTGTTTGTGTGTATTGGCAATCCTCAAATAGGTCTGCTATCATGTAAATGACTGACTGGTGAAGGGAACATTTATCTCATGATTTTCAGGTGCTTGAAAATCATAGCAAGTGTTCAGCCTGAATGGGTAATGGTAGTCACTAACTAAACTCTTGAAAGCAAAGAAAGCTAGTTCTGTTAGGTTATACTACTCAGATGAGACATGATTATTTCATTCAAAAAAATATGAAAGGGAGCCTCTGGGGAAGAGAACATAGCCCATGTTTTTAAATCAACATAGTAAGTGCACAATATCAGGACATCTCTGGAAGGACCTCATGGCCAGTTTCTGTACTTAGCAAGACTTCCATGGTGATAGGATACCTAGAGATGATTGAAGTGTAAGAATTTTCAGCAGATAAATCTCATTGTCTGCCTAAAATAATTTAGACATAAAGACTTTAGATATGATTAAAAAGGCATGAAAATGAGACACATTTAAGTCTTTGGAAGTTTTCAAAACACTGTGGAATATATCAAGAGAATCTGAAGAAAAGTCATTAACAAAATTAGATCTGACTTGAAAGCTGAACAAAAAGCAAAAGGAAAAATAATCACAAAGAAATTGCTTATAGTTCTTGCTATTTGCTGTGTCCTGAGAGAACTAAATGAACATCAATTTTTTTAGCAATGAATGGTTTTTCATCATTTGGATAAAAATGAAGAGGAAGCATGAAATACACAACACACTTTTATAAGCTCCTAACACAGCTAGTCTTTTGCCAAACACTGAGATTTTAAAACTGCCAGGAAACTATTACGTTGTTTGCTTCATTACAGCAATATATATAGCATAAAACAAAGAAAAAGAAAGACATTAACAATAATGTTCTTGGTTTTGTAATTCCAGAAAAGCCCCTATTCAATCCTATAAGGTTTACAATATTGCTTTCATTGCATCAAATGTAATGACACTTTTGGGACAAAAATATTTTTTTGGAATGTACTTAACCTCAACTTATATAAACATTTCCATTCATGCGTGGTCTTCTACTATCCAAGCTGTTATTTTTCACTTGTCTTGGTCAACATATTTGAAATACAATTGAACATAGTAATTTTATCTTTTTATTTTCTAGTGACAAGTACCAATATAGAACTTAACATTAAAGAATATCTTCCTGAAAATTATGTCAACTACTGCCTTGCTGATGGAAATTTTTGCAAAACTAAAAAGATTACCAAAAAAATTATCATGATGGTCTTAAGGACTTACCAATTATTATTCATCTCCCAGTTCTTCCAGACTAAGAAATTTTGGGGTTTTTTTAGAGCATCTAACTAGTCATCATGTGTTCATGTTAAAGTTTGAAAGCTAGAGAAACAAGGCCTATTACTGATACCAATCAAGTTATAGAAAGGATTGAATCTTTAGACATTTTTGACATTTTTGGAAGATATTTGGTTTGTTCATAAAGTACTGGAGACCTGGTAATGCAATTTCTTCAGAGATGTGGAAGTAAGTGGTCTTCTATGCTTGTGAAGTTCTTTTAAAAAGCTGTATAAAATGAGACCATCTCCTGAAACAGGTCTTGACTTGGAAATCAAAGTAGAGAATAAAACTGAGATGTTACAGTCCATTTTCCTTCCACTATTTTTATGAAAGCATGGGAGGAAATTGTTGCTGTTCATGTGGTCTATTTATTCTTTATTCAAACCACATGATGCACTTTTGCCTCCACTTATATTAGTCAAGGGCTTTTTTCAGCTTCCCATAGAAGCTGAGAGGGAGCACAGACAGGACAAGCTGTCCAAAGGAATATTCCATACCATATGTGTCATGCTCAGTATATAAATAGTGGTTGGCCAGGGGGCAGGTATCCATGGTCACTGCTCAGGACAGGCTTGGCAACCAACCACCAGGTGGTGAGAGCAACTTGTGTTGTATTATTTTATTTTGTATATTCTTTTACTGTTGTTGTTGTTGTTATTATTATTTTTATTATTGTTATTTTTATTTTTATTATTATTGTTGCTGTTCATTTCCTTTTCTGTTACTGTTCTATCCACAAGGTCTTTTTCCTTTCCCCTTCTTTTTCCCCTCTTCTCCACACACTTCTGGGGAGTGAGGGGAAGAAGTGAATGAGTAGCTGCATGGTCCTAGTTGACAGCTGGTGTTAAACCACAACAGGGTATTAGATTTCAATTGTAATATAAATACAAATTTCCTAATAACAATTTTAGAGAAAATCTCAGAATAATATAGTCAAGGAACATGTGAGTGTGAGTCTGAGAGATATTGTGTATAAACTAAAGTAACAGACTGTGAAAAAGAGTTTGTGAGAGAACACAGTGTAATAAATCATAGTCCATAAAAAGAAAGCTGTTGGACCACTAGAAATGGTCCTTAATGACCAACAACTTTTTGAGATTTTTTTAAGTGATATTTATTGCTTTACATGGAAGTTCTTTAATTGTCCATTATTAACAGAACCAATTCTATGCAACACAAATTACCCAAGATTATTTCAGTTAAAATCAAGGAACTGCAATCCAGGCCATTAAGAGAAGGGGAGTTTTATTCTAAGAAACACAACAAAGAACACTGAGTGATATCACGCTTATAGAGTTAAAGAAGTTCAATAACACAGGGAGCCCAGAAACTGATATAATATTTGATTTACAGTTCTAGAAAATAGAGGAGTATAAGGGAGATGTTGACTTTTCAACCTCACCAAAGCAAGTGCCAGAACAGTGATGAGGACATAGATTACCTAATTTACAGCATTCTGCTCTAGCCATTAAGCTGTTTAATAGCATTATTTCAACTAATGGAAAACCATTAACTTTCTGGACTGTCATTTATTGTTAGAAGAGCTGACCGCTACAGAACAATTGAGTTTCTAGAGCATATTTTTTATGGCTCTTATTTCATTAGGGATATGTCCTCAAATAAACTCATAAAACCTTTGTCTCTCCTGCTTTAAGTCCCTTAGGTCATAGACTCTTAAAGTACTAATAAATCTCTTCTAGTTGACTTCCACCTCCTTACTCTTCATTGAAATTTTATTCCTAAGATATTATATTGCCTTCTTTGTTTCTGCATTAGGGGGCATCTTGTTACTTTAAACATTATCATTGCAAATCCACGGACCTTCACAGTGCTAAAGTTTATAGCATTTCTAATGGTCAAATATACTACAGTACAAATGCACTTTCAAATGAACATCAAAATATAGGCAAATATAAATAATAATAATTAAAAAATATTACAATGCTCTTACAGTTTAATTTAAATGAAATTACTGCGCATCTTTCCACTTCCAATAATTAAACATTTTAAGTACTACTTTAGCGATGTCTTAGTAGGGATTTATTTCTTTGCCCTCTTCCAAAACAGATAAAGTATCTAAATTCAGATTTTATTTGGAAAAATTAGCTACTGAATAGTATATCTGAATTGGGGCAAAACAGAAATTTGCCATTATAGGGAGAATTTCCTATCTCTATCTCATTTGATCTTATTTAAAGAGATGATGGTGCATGATCTCTTTATCATCTAACATGATGATAATATTAAGGTAGAACAGAATGAAAAGCAGCATTTAAAAAAAAAAAACAACAACAAAACAACTAGAGAAGCATTTAAGGATAGATGCATTCAGAAGTCGCTCTACATAAATACATAATCAAGGTTTCAAAAGATCAAAAAAAGGCAGGGTACTAGAGAATAGCTTATCTCTATAGCACCTTTGACTGAAGTAGATTTCAGATTATCATCAAATATGTCAGTTTTAAGCTATTCAGGTATTGGCAGTGGAAATAATGAATAGAAGTGCTCTTCTTGTGGGAAAATCCAATGAAACATCAGAGGAACAAAATAGGGTAACCATTGTAGGGATGGGATCTGGATGGCATGCTGCATGCTTATTGGAAACCTGTTTGATGCTGTGTGACTTAAGTTTCCCAGCATCTAAAGGAAAGTAGTATTATCCATACCATGTCTTCTTCCTTAGTAGTGTTAGCTCTACTAAATGACATTTTAAGTGATAATGTAGTCTAAGTGCCTTTCTTACTGCGATCACAACTGCAATCACTCTGGTACAAAATACATGCCTGAGGAATGGTATAAGTTTAGCAGCATGGCCAAGCATAATATCAGAAATCCAGTAGCATGGTCAGGCTCAGGAAAAACGTCAGGAAGTAATGGAAGTTCTGTATGCCTCCTCCTATACACTGATACTTATGGATGTTTCTGAAAGAAAAAGGAGAGTTTATGACAGAATGGAATGGAAAGCACATTAGAGATCTGGCAATGAGAGATAAGGAACTGCAAGCATAGGGGAGCTGTTGGTGCTTGGTTAAATCATTGCCGCCTTCTGCCTCAGTGTGTGGATCACTGTTCTAATACCTTATTGAGAGTGACAACATGGTGGGGAGTTGGGGCAGGGTAGAAGACAATGCTGTTCTGGCAGCAGATGAGAGTAAATAAATTTATTGGACTATTTCGGTAAGGTGACTCTGTCACAACAGCAACAACATCATGTCCTAGGAGATAATCACAGAATCATAGAATCACCTAGGTTGGAAAAGACACTTGGAATCATTGAGTCCAACCATTTACCCTACTCTAGCATGTTCTTCCCTACACCATATCCCCCAACACCCCATCTAAATGACTCTTAAACTCATCCAAGGATGGTGACTCAATCACCTGCCTGGACAGCCTTTTCCAGTGTCTGTGAAGAATTTCTTCCTAATGTCCAGTCTAAACTTATCCTGTTGCTGCTTGAACCCATTCCCTCTTGTTCTATCACTAATTGCTTGCAAGAAGAGACCAGCACCAACCTCTCTACAATGTCCTTATAAGTAGTTGTAGAGAGTGATGAGGTCACCCCTCAGCCTCCTCTTCCTCAAACTAAACAGTCTCAGCTGCCTCAATCTTTCTGCATACGATTTATGCTCCAGGCCCTTCACCAGCTTCGTTGCCCTCCTCTGCATCCACTCCAGCACCTCAATGTCTCTCGTGTATTGAGGTGCCCAAAACTGGACACAAAACTCCAGATGCAGCCTCACCAGTGTTGAGTACAGGGGGACAATCACCTCCCTACTTCTGCTGGTCACATTATTTCTAATACAAGCCAGGATGCCATTGGCTTTCTTGGCCACCTGGGCACACTGCTGGCTCATATTCGTATCTTTAGGGTCTCTTCAAACTTAAACTATTCTATGATTCTATGAAATATCAGCAAGCTAACCTGGACCTTTTTCTCTTCAGCACCAAATTCCATAGGATTGTAGCATATGAAGGCACAGACCCCGGTTGGTGATGCAACCAGAATCATTTATTATAACAAACAGGCTGCTTATATAGTACCAATATATCTCCTTTCCCAACTGACAGCCCCTGCAACCCCCAACAACCAGACCGGAAGAATTCCCCTCAATCAGTCCGGCTGCCAGGCATTGTTTATGGGTCCTCTGGACTTGCTCACAGGCCATCCCCTGACAGTGTTCCTGCTTCTTCTATTCCTTCATTTGGTCTCTGTTTCTTCCACAGTCCTGTTCACCCACATGGGATGTCTCCAAGGAGAGCTCTGAAGAGATGGAAATCTGCTCTCCTGAAACCAATGTCAGTGGTCCTGATTTTTGCCCTGCTCCCTCCACTTGGAATCCTGAAATTCAGAGTCTTACGGTGACTGTAGCCAATGCTGTCTCCAACTTTCACACCACTGAGTAGTTTTTCCTTGTCCTTCATCATGAGGTCTGGCAGAGCATCTTGACATAGATGGTTAAGGATCCAGAGGAAGTTGTTATCAATGTCCCCCAGAAATTAACTTGATTGCTTGTACCCTGCTGTGTTGTCTTCTAGCACTTAGAAAGATGTTTCAAGTCCACCATGAGGACCCCAGAACCTGGGGCTCACACCAACAGTATAACTGATGTTCAAATGAGGGAGTAACAGGAAAGAGGGCTGGATAAGCTTTAATAGCTTCTCCCTGATATTCCAGATCCAAAACCCTGACAAGCAGTAAACATCTCTAGATTAGGAGACAGGTTTAAATATGGGGGCCTCCATTCCTCACAGCAGGGGGTCTCTTACCACCATCACTGTTTCCTTCTACTGATCCCAAATGACTGAGGTTTAATTACCAGAAACACTCCATTTCACAGCTTTCCAAGTTCCTTGTCAGTTATGAGGGCAGTGAAGTTATTCTGTAACTACAAGTCATCAAGTAGGGTAGGAGCCTTCCTTATGGTATAAGGAATAACTAGCTTCCAGTTTCATCATAATGGAAGCTTCAACTCTCAGGCTTCATAAGCACAGGCTTTTCCTAACCCTCAGCTACAGTTAGAGACATTGTCTCTTGAAGGTCTCAGGGAAGTTCTGGAAGTCTCCAACGTTGCAATCTGCTGACTTCCTCCAGGAGTTCTTTCATTTAGCAGCATAGCTCCAAGCACTCCTTCATAGCAAAGACAGGGAAAGGGAAGGAAGACCTGTCTCTTATATAGGCCTCTCTGTAGCATGGGTAAAAGGGTCTTTGATCCTCTTTAATCGGGGATCAGCTAGAACAAATACTGTTGGCAGCCTTTAATCAAGGCAGTTGACAGAATTCCCTAAAAGCCACTAGACATCCTTAGCCTTAGCCTTAACTGACAGTAGAAGGAATATTTAATAGCTAAGTTTTGATAGTTAGCTCCTATATAAATTTACAAAAGATAACCTAGAGATAGGAGGTAATTTGACAACTAATTAGCTAATTTTCTTGCTGAGGGAGCTGGGGTTGTTCGGTCTGGAGAAGAGGAGGCTGAGGGGAGACCTTATCATGCTCTATAACTACCTGAAGGGGGATTGTAGAGGGGTGGGGCTTGTCTCCCAAGTCACAGGAGATAGGACAAGGGGAAACGGCCTCAAGTTGTGCCAGGGGAGGTTTAGATTGGATATTAGGAAACATTTCTTCACATAGAGGGTTATCAAGCATTGGAATAGGGTGCCCAGGGAAGTGGTTGAGGCACCATCCCTGGAAGCGTTCAAAAGATGGGTAGACATGGTACTCAGGAATATGGTTTAGTAATTTTTATTTCTTATTATACCCCAAATTTTTGCATTTCCCTGTAAAAAGCTATATTTGGTTATATAAATCGCAGCCATATGGCATGCTTAGTTTTGTTTCATTTTCCATTGGGATCATTTTAGATTACAGTTTAGAAACAGTCAAAATGCATTGGTTTAATGGGCACTTTGGGAAAAATACTGAAAGTAGATAAATATGTTATACAGCAGGAGTCTAAGCACAGATAACGAAAAGCCTAAGATAGGGAGCAGAGAGGATTAGGAAACAGAGAGAGGGGAATCAGAAATAGACAGCAGTCTCAAAGAACATGCTCTATGTTTTCAGCGTTCTTGGACTAAGTAGCAAGACCATTTTAAAGCAGATGACTTAAAATACTGAGAAGACCTCTCCTGTGACAGGACAATCCTGCAAAATGTATTACAGATGTCATCACATGTAGTCATTCTGTTATGTAGTCAATGCATGTCTAGGTTATTGTCTTCCTCAAAAAAAAAAAAAAAGCCAGGCTCTCAAGTGCTATTAATCTAGTTGTTGGAGTTCTGTGTGAAAACATAGATTTAGAAGACATCGAAAACAAGGTGGTTACAAACTAGTAACTTCCCAACGTACATAAACGTTTAAGACTGAATCATGTCAGAATTCTGCAGATTTGCATTCTTATAGCGCTAAGAAAAATTTTTGGGAATTCCCTGCTTTGCTTGCTGGTCCAGCTGGGTGCTCACTGCAAACATGCAGCATTCACATACTTGTCCTACAGGCACCCCACACTTGCGGGTCCCCCCCAGATGCCAGAACAGATCCTTTGTGTGCCTGACACCCCTTTCCAAACTCTGTCCTCATACTTGCTGACTGGTCCAGCTTGGAGTTTGCCATTAAATACACACATTGTGACCATGCACACCCAGTTTAGAGGAGACAGGCACTTGACCCCATCAGCTGGCGCCAGGCACATGGACTGTGACCAGTCATCCTGCTCTAGCCAGTGGCACCGAGTCCTTCACTTGCCTCACTCACCCTGGCCCCCCAGTAGCTGGTTTTGAGATCACACACTATTCCTGGCTGAGTGGCTGACATCCATGACTCCCACTGGCTCTGGTAGCTGTTTTTAAAACCCACTGGCTCCAGTAGATGGTACAACAGGTTCAGGGGTTGCCCACACCCCCTGCCTGACTCAGGACCTGGCACCAAGTCCACTCAGGCTGCTGTCCCCAGTAGCTGGTGCTAAGCGCCTGCAGCAGACACACAAAGTTTATACAGACTTAGGAAAAGATTTAATAAGAAGATATGAGAACACAGCACACACTGTGGTGACCAGGTGCAGGGCTCAGCAGGACAAGCGTACTGACCAGCTCTGATTAACATGCTATCAGCCCTGGTTTATATAGTAATCTGTTTATTCTGCCTTTGTTCCTCACTTCTTCCACTTCCCCTGCACATTGCCTCATGAGTTTACACATTCCCACCAATCTCCCTGAACATCCTGGACCCTCAGGTTTTCATCCTTATCAATTGCAAAGTCCCAGTTCACCTTTAGTTTCTTGATAGCCCATCAACTAGTGTGACTGACCAGGTTTGTTTCTGATTACTGTCTTTATTAATGTTAATTGGACAGTTTCTCCCTCCCTTTTTTAATCCTCCCAACTGAAAAAAGAATATTTTCACTTCCCACACACTCTTCATGCCACTGATGAGGTTTGCTGTTATTATGACCTGCCTTATCATTTCTTGGTCAGGTCTCTCTCTGCATGATCTGGTTTATGGCTCTTTCGATCAGGTACCCTTAGAGAAGCAGCAGATCAGGTACCTCTCTCCTTCTGTGCAACCTTGTCGATTCATTTGATTTAAGGTATCTTACACAGAATATGATGCATTGCTCTTTAATCACATCTATTCTTTGAGAGGGCTATCTGAAGTAATAACTGAGTGCTTGGAGGACCCTAATGGACATGGAGTGCACTGCAGACCTTCCCCAGATAGGTAGGAGCGATGATATAAGGAGTGCCTGCATCCTGTCCCAGAGTAGTCCTGGTACTAAGTACATCAATAAAAGACAGTGAAGAGCCAATTCAAGCACTGGAGCCCATTAGCTTACTCACTGCCTCTGTTTTGAACTGCTCCAAATATCTGTCTCTAGAAGGGGATAGCTGTAAATAGTGTGATTATGAGCCAGTCTTTCCTACTTCATCTTGGAGACAGCCATTAGCCTTTGTCTCCCTTTCATTTAGTGCAAGTGCTGTAATTACTATGATGTCCAGCTAAATAATGCTTTTTGCTGGGTTAAAACTGTTTGTGGGAGGTGAAAAGTCATGTGTAGAGAAGGCCAGTGTAGTTACCTACTGAAAATTATAAGAAAGATGACAGTAGAGAACTAAAGGAAGAGCAGGAGTTTATACTGCAACATGGGAATTCTCCAGATTCAGAAATATCCCAGGATGTCAAAATATCTCTTGAAATAGTTCTGTTAAGACTGAGAGGGCCTGTACTGGGGGCTTTCTTGCAAAGAAAGAAGAAACTGTAATTCTGTACTTTTAAAGGAAATCTGATCCTGATTTTATTGACAGAAGAGGTCTGTGTCAGATGTTTTCTTCCATTTTCCACACTTCATTCTCCCAGTGACATTACTTGTGTGTTTTGCTCACACAAACCAGCGTTACCAGTACTTGGTATTAATGGTGTGAAATAATGAGCTGTCTGTCTGCTGGAGTGTTGACCCTGGAAAAATTATTATGGGATGTTGATTGAAATACAGATCATCTACTGAGCATCATAACCTTATAAGGCTTTTCTAGAGATACCAAAATTTATCCATACCATTGTGGGTGAACAGGATTGTGGAAGAAGCAGAGACCAGAAGAAGGAATAGAAGAAGGAGGAACACTGGCAGGGGAAGGCCTGTGATCAAGTTCTAACGACCCATAAACAATGCCTGTCGGCCCAACTGATGGAAGGGAATTCTGCCTGCCTGGCAGTTGGGGGTTGCAAGGGCATGTCAGTTGGGAAAGGAGATACATTAGTACTATATAAGCTGCTTGTTTGATATAATAAATGATTCTGGTTGCATCACTGACTTGCATCTGTGCCTTCATACGCTATACTCCATGTCCCATTATTTCATAAACTTTGTATTATTTCTGAGTGATGAGATGTGGGGAATAAATCAATGTCTTAGGACTTTAAGTTAAATGACACTTCAACAGGTAGGATGATTTCATTGTGGAGTACTGGGTGTAAATTTGTGTGAAAGACAAAAAGAAAAGTCATCTTGATTTATGATTTTAACACAGTAAATATTTATTTCTGTGGTTACTACACTGAACTGTCTTCATAGACAAACAGACACCTTCTGGATGTGATTCATTTGAGCTTTTTAGAAAATCTTTAAAATACGATTTTCCTGGAATAAAAGGGGACACTTGGGTGATTCATTTAGGTGTAAAAAAGTGAGTCTCCTTCTTGGATATTAAAGTATGGAAAATAGCACAAAGAACATGGAAATCCAAAACAAATAAGCCAACAAAACCCTACACATAAGGAGATGTTTCTTAAGACTTTATATTTGTACAAAAAGTTGTCTTCATTCAGCCTATACATCACCTTCGTAATATCATAAATCCTTATCGTATTTCTATGAGTCAAAATGTTTTTGATGTATTCATATAAAACAGCTATTGTGATTATTTTAGCTGTCTTCCCATTTTTCCTAACTCCTTTATTTGCTTCTGGAAATCCAAAATTTCCAGGTCAGATATGGGCACATCAAAGTTTTATACAGAAGCAAAATTCCTCTCCCTGTCTTTATGTATGATGTAAATCCATATAACTAATGTAAGATCTTAATTTTGTTCAGGTTCCTAATAAATCATCGAAGAGTAAGAAGTTAAACTGAATGTCTCTTCAGGATATACTAAAATGAAGAGTTGAAGTTAAAAAATATCAGTGATCCATTATTCCTGTAATGAGAAATAACAGCATTTTATTACAATGTAATACCTTATACATTGCAGAGATTATACTAGATATAAATTTAAATTAAGTGTCCAGTCTAATTATTTAAGGCATCAGCAAAACAATATTTGCATTAATAATTCACAAGTGGTGATTCAGTTTGCCTGATTGAAAATTATTATGCTTCTAGAAACATCTGATTATTTATAGTTCATAGAATAATCTTTCATAAAGATAAATGATACCTTATTACAAAATTTTTCAATTGTTTAAATGTTTAGGTTCTTAAAACATTATTGCTTAATAATAAACATTTCAATCCTTTGGACTATTCTACTGACAATGTCAAAATATTTGCTTAAATATATATTTTAATTGTCACAGTATGTGAAACTATTCTACTGAAATACAAGAGAAGTCTATGATGGTTAAAGGTAACTAGTGTCAATTTTTAGTGAAGCACATGAGTTTTAACTAAACAGTTGCATTTTATGTGCTTATTTGTTGTTAGACCTTTCACTACTGAAACAATTTATGAAACAAATTAATATTTGACTCTGGACCTCACATACACACAAAATCATTTAAGTTATGGTGATACAACTCCTTCAAATAAAAAAGATTAACTACTATACTCTGTTCTCTGTCAGAAAATAAAGTGTACTGAGACAGAATATATTTTCTATGTTCAGTGTATCTAAATTGTAAATTAAATATCTTATTATCTCTTGACTCGCAGGTCATTAAAACATTGAAACATGTTGCCTTCCTAGGAACAGACTTCAAAAAGTTTAAAACCATGTTCACAGAAATGTGGGGAAGATTTAGCAAAGGAATTTACTCTTTAAGATTTCCATGTAATACCATATACAATTAAAGAAAAGACAACATGAATACCCTGTTTTCTGTGTGTGGCCATTGATAGCTTCTCAGTGAAGTGAAGCTCTCTTCTCAGTGAAGTGAAGCTCCTCTTTTGTTGATGGTAAAGTAAAATCCTTCCCAAAGTGTAAATATGATTGCTGAATATCCCAGTAGTCCACTCAAACTGCCTGTCTTTTTCCTGTGAATACCCCAAGATCCTACTGCCTTTATATTCTTTAAAAACAAAAAAAAAAAAAAACAAAAAACAAACAAAAAAAACCACAAAAAAAACCCCAAAACAAACAACAGGAAAGGACCAGGGCCCTGAGATCAAATATTTATTAGATTTAGGGCAGACTTTGCTTAAAGCTTTCAACAGATTAGTTTTATAAAAAGTTTAAAACTGAATTGCATGGATGGTCAGATGTGCAAATCAATTCAAGACGGTAAAGATGTACCTAGAAATAGCATCTATACTCGTAAATGAAATAAAATTGCGCATGGTCATTTTTCCAGTGTTGGTGACAAATGATGTGACATAGCTGGTGCTCATACCCCTGAATTTTCTTCTTCCCCCAAGCAGGATGGCTTACTTGTTGCTGTTATCTGCTCTTTGCCTATGCTTTCTGTGAGCAGTGCTCAGGCATTGGACAGTGGAAGTCTATCTGTTACAGGACAGAAAGAAGTTGGCAACCACGAGGACAGTGAAACCCTTGGATGGCTGCAGAAAAGTGCCTGAGTTCACATCCTGGTCCTGATGAAAGTGTTACAGAACTCCAAATTCTATTTAAGTTTAAAGAACCACGTGTAAATGGGCCATCCAAGCTCCCATTTGTGGTCTCAGTGGAGTCTGGGGAGCTGATCAGAGCTTGTATATTAGGGCAAGCTGAATAGCTCCCTAGGCTGCAGCTATAAAGCTTATTTGGTCTCCACTGACTGCAGCTGGAACATAGATGCCTCTCTAGTATGTTGACATTACTAATTCTGTATCTGCCAAGATCATTAATCTGCTTTGGGAAGCAAACAAGGGGCAAGTTCCAGACCAATTGAAATGGACTGGCTTGTGTCTTTTCCAGTTGAAGTGTGCAGATGCATCTATGTTACATGCTAGTCAGTTCAAGTGTTATTTATTTGTATGTAATGATGCAGAGTCCTTGTTAAAATCATTGTTTACTTTAGGTAAAAAGTGTCTGAAGTAATGTGAGGACCATGCTGCAAACTGTCAGGGAGGTATTTCATAACAATAACAGTCTCTACAGCAAGGGAGTATCACAGAGTGCTTTAGAGCACTGCTAGGATAAATTTGGGATACATTCTAGATAATCAGAGTAAAACTTATTCCAGTGTATTTAAAGACTAAAATGGACACTAAAACAAATAATCTTTCCAATTCTTCCCTCAGTTCTCAGTGACAGAAGCCATCTGGCAAATTTCCAACCTGACATTCATTCATTCAGTGAAATTAATCAGGTATCTCAAGCAAAAGTGATAAATGGACAGTGTAAACACACACTGATCTTCAGTTATGGACCCAAAGTTACTTACATAGGATGAATCTGGAACGAAGTGTCTGAGCATAACCCATATATATTATGGTATATCTGAAAAACTTATGGATTCTTGATTATAAATAAGGAATGCCATATAGATATTTTTCTGTTCTTCATTTCTAAAGACAGGAAAAGCTAAGGCAAGTGATATGCAAATTATAAGAACTCAAATTGCTTGTTTCTTCTTTCAAATGGATACTTTATTAGTAGAGATTATTGTAAAATATGAGCTTTGCTTTTTGGGTTTTCCATATGTAAGCAGAAAGTAAACCGAATGAGTGACCACGGGACTCTTTATAGTGGCACCTATATTTTCTTTTCTGTCCCAATTTATCCTCAGCTACATCTTTAATATAACTTGAAGATACTATGCACTTTTATTATTTTTTTTTGTACAGAAGAGCCTTAAAGGATTCAGAGATTCTGCTCCCAAATTTTCTAAAATTAATTTCAATTTAGTGCAGTGTAATTATGTGAAATTATTTCTACACCATACTGGAACAATTTGAATCAAATTGCCTTTATGACTTTCCCACAATGACATTGGAAAATTATTTATGATACTGATACAAAAAGAAGCTCTTATTCATCTGTGCTATAATTTGATTTCTTTATTTTTCCATGTCTGAAGATGAAAAATTTGTCCTGTATTTATGTCTTCAATAAGCCTTTAAAGAGAAGCTGCACTCTGATGTCAGTAAGTTATAATTTCAATAATTCATATGTAGACATTCACGTATTACCATTTCCTGAAGTCCAAATCATTCCCAGAAAAGATCTTACCCTTTAATTTTTTTCAAGAGTTACAGAAGTACATTTCTTTGTCATTAGCTATTGATGCCTACAATATTGCCATTAAAAAAAATATAAATCAAAAATTACCCTACAATAATTTTGCAACAGCATGTTTCCTTTCCCCAAAAAAAGTAAAATAATCAAAATCAAAATTGCATAAAGACATTATCTTAATGAAAATCTTAGCCAGGATTTTTTAAGTCAAGGAATTAATTTCAATACTTAAATTCAAAATCTGATGATGCATAAGAAGAATTTTAAAAGTAAACATAACTTAAGTGCTAAAATATCTTCCAAGACCTGGGAATGGTAGAATGTAGATACACAAAACACAGTCTGAAGTGTTGTCAAAGTAAGATTGATTTAATATTTAAAGCTGAGAGCTGGGATTCTTTTTTCTTATAAAGCCATAATACTCCTGTGGAAGTATTATTTCTCCTGTGGAAACATAAAAAGTAAAAGCTGAGAAAGAGGCAATGAAAGGTACCTAGATAATAGTGGAACACCCATAGCATCATAAAGCCTGATCAAATATAGCAGCTGACCAGCTCAGGATAGGGAAAAAGTATGGAAAAAGAAAAAAAAGAGTATGGTAAATGGATGATCATTTTTGGTCCCTTCCAACTCAGGATATTTATTCTATTCTATTCTACTCTATTCTACTGTATTCTGATTTATCACTGATTCCTTGGGAGTTTTTTGGGGTTTTTTTTTTACTAGTATAGATACACAGTTTCTGGGTATAGAGCAATTTTTCTGGGTTTTTTTTTTATTTATTTTATTTTTTTTTATTGTTACTTCCTATTTCTTTATTTAAATGCTTCCAATCTTGTCTTTATTTTTTTCACTGAAGAATCATCTACCAGTGCCACTGTACTGTTGAAGTACCACTATCGCAAAAGTAGTAGACACTGTATTATTTTTCTTGTTTCACATCCATTTCTTTTGCTCAGTCAACCCCTACTCTTTATGATAATGCTATATTGTGCCTACAGACTGTTTTCTGGCATCATAATTTGAAAAATAATAATCATATAATATGATCTGTCATTTCATTACATTAGGTCTGAGTGAAGTAAACAGTGCTTAAAGAGGTCATTTTATCCTATTTATGATCAAGTAACACCAGTTTATGTTCTTATCTCCAGTTTCCCTTTTTTATGAAGGATTTCTGTATTAAACTGATGAGAAAAAGAAAAATCATATCACATCTGGATTTCAAAACATGCTAACCAGTTCAGGTCTGATTCTGCTATGGTTTTACATATGATTTCTGATCAGCCTGTAATTTCCAGGGTCTCTATTCAATTGTCCATTCATCTGAGATGCTTTAGGTTATTTGAGATTACAGGATGGGCAGAAGAAATCTAGAACCTCTGAAAGGTATATGGTCTTTATCAACGACAGACACAAACTAAACTTTATGTTCTAGCACATCTCAGATATTTGCTAGATGGCTATGTATTAAGCCTAAAATGGATAAATACACTTTGAACTATTTCTTTGAAGTTTAGAATACTAAATATCAAAAATTTTCTTCTATTTTTTTTTTTTTTCAAAATAGGAGGGCTTGTAAGGTATGTGAAACTCAAATTAGAGAAACCAGAAAATGCAGTGAGACATTTAAGTCCTACTCCTGAAAAGTGGATCTTTGACGTATTGTCAGAAGCTTGTGTAAGAGCAGTAAGATTTCCTGAAAATCTTTAAGGAAGATTTGTAACAAAGTTGAGAGCTGTCATTTGTTCTGTGGTTTTATTTCTGTTGAAAACAGAAGTGTTTTAGAAGCTATAGTGAAAATTGGCTTGCTCCTTTCCTAAAGAATAAAACTTTTATAAGAATATTAAAAGAAACTTTTTAAAAGTTAAAAATAAACATGATTATGAATGGTAAATGAGGGAACAATGTCATAGATGTCAGCTTCTACATCAATCCTACCCATTTATAGCTTGGTCCCCATCTAAGACGTTAAGATGTATTTCAGTAGTGGCCAAATATTACATAAAATTTTACCTTTTTCATTTACCAAATACAAATAGTTTTACTAATACTATTACATTTATTAATAGCATTATTTGCAGGACAGAAAATCCATAGTTCAATAGTCATGCATAAATAATGATAGGTGGTCTTATGAAAGGTGGTAATAATTACTAATTCAGTTTTCAGGAAGTCCTCTGTCCTCATTTACACAGTTTACAGAGCAAGGCATTACATTACTGGGCCTTGCTTTTAATAGAATAATATAATATCTTGTTATTTTTTTTTGAGAACTCATCACCTTTCACCCTCTGGCATTTCTATACATAGCCAAAGCAGGAACTTATTACACTTATGAGTGAATTAATCGAGATACAGTTAATATTAGCTTACCATACTCTGAAATATAAGTATATAAAATAGCGTAAGCAAGAAGATGTGTAATCATTTTGTAATACTGGAATGGCATAGGCAAACACAATATATATATGCATCTTATGTGTGTAAACAAACAATGACCAAAAGGGCAACCAAGACACTGGAATTGCTCTTCAGAGGTGTAAGGTGTAAACAATAACCCAAGTAAAGAATTTGCAAGTTGAAGAACAAAGAACAAGAAGAGCACAAGGGACTGCAAATAGAACAGCCTTGAACACCTAAGATGGAAACTAAAAACAAGACATGCATTAGGAGCTGATGAGATCCTGTTTTTTGGGAGATAGGGAGAGAAGCATATAACACAAAGGGTGATGAAGGAAAGAAAAGGGAAGAGAGAACCACTTCTGTGTTGACTTCTCTCAGAGAAGAGCTCTCAAGCCTGATGACCTCCCTTGACAACTGCGGACTGCCAAGGGCACTAGCAATTAGTGCTGCCTGTATTATATCAGAAACAAGATATTGTATGCTCACAGCTAGTGTAGGATATGAGCATTAAATATGCAGAAGTACTGCATGTAATAGTATTAAGTAGTGGTAATGTTTCAGAATTACCTGAAGTTTTGTTTTAAATAATTAAAACTTGCCTGATTGGTGAATGTTATGAACACACATCACAGGCTGTAACTCCTGATGTATGTAGATGTATCTAGATACATAACTTCACATATATGCACGTTTGCACTGCATGAGACTAATAATTTTACAAGATTACATTTCCAAGCCATTAATAAAATACTTTGACAACAAATCAGTTAACATTATAATTAATTTCTACTTTTATAATACTTACACAAACTTAGTAGAATGCAGGTAGATTATTTCCATAGCTTGTTTTCTAAAATTTATAACTGAATACATCAAGGGAATTTTGAAATCAGAAGCCTATTATTTGTATTCAGAGTAGGCATTCCCTAGAATAAAACCCCTGTAAAATTTTGAAAATTGTTTAAATATTTTTATTTTTAATCAGAATGACATACTGTGAGAGAGATATTATTAAAAACTTTTCAGTATTTTTCAGTATTCTTTGCTATTTAAAGTAAGTGCTCTCCTTTTTACTCTAAGGATTAAAAACCCCAAAGGGGAAAAAAAAAAACAAACCCTGAAGAATGTTAGCAAATGTACCACTAAATAGCAAATTTATTTACAGATATTAAGTACAATGGTTTTATGCATATGTAACTCCATTAAACTTAGACCTGCTTATGCAGGCAAAGAGAAGGAGAGATACATGTTTTTCAGGACCCACAGATTTAAGTAAGATATCTCATATACGGAATCCCATTCTTCATAACTATAACCTCATAAACTTATAACCTTAGAATTTATGAGTTCATCTTCCCATATATTGATATTTAACAAATACTTACACTGATTAAAAAAAAAAAATTAGTTTAAACTTTTGCCATCTGCAGTCATATCTGCTCAATAAAATCTTTCCTGTATAAGGAGAGAAAAAATGCTGTATGGAATGTAAAATTACGTATTAGAAGAATAACCCATAGATTTGAATTTTTATAATTATGTTATTATATATTATTATATAATTATGTAATTTTATATATAATTATCTTATTATATGAGATAAACATTTCTCTTTTTCTATATTTCTAAGTGAACTTTACCTTACTTTTTTTAAACTTTCATCCTTTCTTTTGACACATGTCCCTAACATAAATGTATAAATGTCTCAGAAGTGCTCAAAGCATTTATAGGAAGACTTTCTAAAAAAGATAAAAGACATATTAGCATTAATTTGGCAATATATACTTTTTTTTCTTCATCGGAATGACTGATAGGCCACATGAAATACTCATTATTTTTAACAGCTTGGGTGACCTCAGAAATTCACATATTTCTATTAGATCAGCCTGTACTGAACCATTCCTGCCTCTGTCAAAATTTGCTTATTGATTGCTAAGATCACTATAGCAATTTCTTTTTTTTTTCTAAAGTTGTGATATAGTTCACCTTGGATGTTATATTTCTATGTAGATGTTGTAATTTTTGAATTAAAGTATTAATGCAAAGTAGTGAGTCCAAACAGTTTCAGTTTTGAAATAGATTTAAGTGCCTTATTATGTCACGTTTTGGGTTCTAATGCACACCTTTCATAAGTGATTTGGGCATGTGAAATAATCCACTTTTTGTGTTTTGAAATAAATTGATAACCACTGAAAAATAGGGACATGTGGTGTCATTATATTGAATTTCACAACTTTCAGTGTCCTTCATGAGTATCGTACAGAATTGCTACCTTTCTGCCTGAAAAGTTGGGTTAATTTGGAAAATGGATGAAAGAGAAATTAATCAGAAAGTATCCCAGATGATAGACACTGATCTGAAATTTATGTGCTTCCTTGTCTGATGACAGAAACAAATCAAATCAGTAAGTGAGTTTCGTGAATCAGGTATCAAAGATCTGTGTGTCATCTAGACACTTTCTTAGAGTACTATTTTTATTTCCATTCCAACAGGACACGCACAACTTGCAAAACCAAGAAAAATGCTTCCTCAAAAGGAACTGTATATATGTATATATGTATCTATTGATATGAAAAAATATATTTGCATGAAAAAAAATCACCTGAAAACATTCTTTTGATGAACATAGTTTAGAAATGTAAAATATCTCCTTCATCTGTAATGTTTTTTTCTTTATTAAAGGACTTATCTGACTCAATGAATTAATATCAGTAACAGCAGATGCAGCTCAAATTCGTTGCTGCTAGAACAAATAGTTCTAGTTATGCTGCTATGCAGCTACTAATGCTGCTAGTGTATATTTTGTTATACACTAAATAAGGTTACAAAGCCAAAACATATGCCTTGCATATCCTATTCAAGTGCATATCCCTGTGCATAACCCATTCAGGACTGTGTCAACAGTGCCAAGAGAGCAGCCATCAGCTCTGTAAACAGAACACCAAATACATTAGGGATGCAAACTGGAACTTCTGGCAGGTATGTGTTAGACTAAACCACCCTCACCAGCTTGGCAATATTTTCTATTTGTTCCTGGAAAGCAATAGAGAATTACATTTCTTATGGTTTGATAGACAGAATACTATGACTTCTGGTTGTGTTACAGAAATTCATTTCAGGTCCAAAATTAAATTCTTAGACGTAGTTATCATGATCCAACAACATAATGTTTTCTAAGTGCAGTTAGTCACTCTTTGTCATTGGTATATGTAGCAAAATAGACTAAGCCCCCCTCCTACATCCACAGTCCCCCCTCCAAAAAAAAAGGAATATAAACAAAGTATGCAATTAAAAAAAAAAAAAAAGCCAAAGAACAAGTTTTATATTGTTCTTATTTGATTTGTTTGGGTTTCATGCACATCAATAATAAAAATTACACCTGAATGGGTGCTGTTTAACTTGGAAAACAATACAGTTGGATTCATAGTACACCTAGCAATCTAGAAAAAAACAAATCACTTTCTTAGAATTTCAGCTAAAATTCTTAAATTCAAATTCTTAAATTAAATGGCAAAAATTATAAAAAAGAACTGCAAAGAACTATGGCTATTACATTATTATATTGCATACTTAATTTAAGTACTTTGCTTCTAAAAATACCCCACTTAAAGGGAACGAGTCATAGTGACATTACCTCAAATATGTTGTAGCTGCATCCTTCTAATATTTGAAATAACACTGATCTGTTTATATATAGCAAGAAAACATCAGTGGTCTTTGTAATTTGATTTTCAGATGGTAGCTTGGAAAATATATGGACAGTTATTAGCATCTTACATCAAGTGGAAAAAATACAATAGTATATAAAGCTATCATTTGCCACTGCAGTATATTTCTGAAAGGGCTAATATGTAGATCTTCTCCCCAAAAGAGCGGCTACAGAAACTATTCTTGTCTGAAGACACCACAGGTATCATCATTTTGTACTTGAAAAAGTTTATGTTGTCAGTAGTGTTAGTGATACAAAATATTAAGAGGAAAACAAAGTAAATATAAGTTCTTGGGTTTTGTTTGCTTGATTGATTGGGGTTTTTTTTTAAACAAATGAATAGAACAGCAGTCTTTAAATGGTTAGTTGTCTTACAGTATACCGTGATGAACAGCAAAATTCTACGGTTCATAAGACACATAGTGAAAATGAAAGTTAAAGATAATGGATAAGGTCATTTCGTTTGCAAAATAATAGAAAATGAAATGCAGGATAGATTAGACAGCATGAAGAAGAGGGAAAAGCTACTGAAGGGAAAGTTAAGTATTTGCATATTACCTGACTGCTTTGAAAAAGATAAAAAGAAAAGAAAGATATATATCAGCTTACAAATAATATCAATTAATTCATAGAGTCAAAAAGACATAGTAACAGTATATGCAATGTTTTCCTTTTTTTTTTTTTTAATTTACAAAAACAGATGATATTTTCAAGTATGATGTAATGAGGGACTTAGGATGTTATATCTGATGAGGATATGGATTTCTATTATTATGATAAACTCTCAAATTGCTAGGATCATCTAGTATTTTCTACAGATACAACATGTAATGAGTGTTCTGAGGTATTACTTATAGCATTAAAAGTTGCACAATTTCTGAAGGCAAAGCAGCTTTGTAGGTTAAATCTCTTTCATTAGTTAAATAGATGAGACATCCATTTTAAAGCCTGACAAAGAGCCAAAGGCTTCTGTATTTCTTACTTATACTTTGCTTTTTTTTGTATGTCCTATGATTTGTGCCAAAAGGAGTATACAATAAGTAGCACTTACCTGTAATTGCTCAATTTCTTTTCCCCAAAATGGATTGCATTAAAACTAATCACAGAAATTTTTCAAAACGACCAGTATCACCTCTAAGGCACCACATTTCTTTCTAGGCCATTCAAATGATGTGCTTGAAATCATATTTTTTTTTTTTTTCCATTTTCAATTAATTAAAGGAATATAAATCAAACCTCCTTTGCAGAATTTCTAAGACTTTGTAAAGAAGCATGAAAAAAAAAAAAAAAGAACCCCCAAAAAAACAAATAAAGAAAAAAAAAAGCCTTTACATGATTCATTAGAACTGAGTTCAGGCATGATCGAGACATACATACTCCCCACTGAATGAGGCAAAAGGAGGAAGCCTGTATTGTTTCACAAATAGAGTAGATATTATATAGAATACATCTTGTCCACCTTTTGCTAAGTTAGTGATGATGAACTGATCACTGCACGTAGTTACTTAATGTGAAAGTTAATATCACAAGGATGCTGGTAAGCAAGTTGTATTGTCCAACTGCTGTATAACTTCATTTCTGCTTTAGCACCAGATATACCCTTCTGACTTAAATTTGTTGGCTCTTTGCCAACTAGATATTTTGATGTTCATTAAAGAGTCTAAGCCTTGTAGTCCACCTGTTTTTCACCTACCTTGTGGTCACCTATCCACATGTCATCTTCTGAAATAGGCTACAATGATATGGGAGACTCTACCAAAAGCCTTCCTAACCTTAAGGTGAATGGTGTCTGCTGCTATGGACATAGAAAGCTGCTACTAAAGCCAGTTCATTTCATCACAGAAGGCAATCAGATTAATTATACACACTTTGTCCTCGCTGAATCTATGCTGGCTGTTCCCAGTCATCATCTTGCCCCTCATATGTTCAGAAATGCCTTCCATGCCCAACCAACTTCCCAGAGACTGAGTTGTGTCTATCCACCAATCTGTACTTCCCGAGATCCTCATTGCCCTTCTTGAAGTTGTGTATAACATTTTTCTTTCATTAGGAAATTTGCCCCAAACACCATGATGTTTCAAAGATGGTCACATCATCCTAACAACATTAGCCATAAGCACTCTTGGTTGTTATTTCTACACACATCTATGTATAATTAGGGAGTTCAAGGAGTTTCAAGATACCTACTATCCTAAAAACATAGCTGTAGAACACTGTGACTAACAAGTCATAGAAGTTTCTGACAGGCTGTAAAAACTGTTCTTGATCAAAGAGTACTTTAAGCTTATATTTCAGCTGACTCCTGATTAGGGAGAAACAAGCATCCTTTCAACAGGTGCTAGGGAGAAGCCTATATTAGTGCCAATCTAGAGCACAGATAGTGGTGTAGCTTGTGCAGCAAACTGTATCTGCTGTATCTGCTCAGGGATAGTGGTAATGTGCCATATGATCCTCAGTGTCAGCTGCAACAACTATTACTTGTATGTCAGAGGCCTTAACCCAAACTGAATTCCTGAGTTTCTCCAAATCTGGGTTGTAGGGTGGGCATGGGGTCTTTTGCTGAGTCCTTGCCTACAGAGGGGCACCTGTGTTGTCAAGAGAAGCTGATGCTGGAAAAAATCAGCAGACTGCGCACCAGAGATCACATGTGTATCTTCTTTGAGACCTTGAAGCTTATAAATGCCTTGAATCTCTCAACTGTGTTGTGCTTATTTAGCTGCGAAATCAAGATTTATGTGGTGGCGAAGGCTGAAAACTTGTGAGTTCCTGCACTATCTGGAAGACTCCTTTTCTACCTGGGGATCTGCTACAGTGAATAAGTTCAGTGTTCTGGTAGGTGAGCTTGTAGCTTTCTCTAATGGCTTGACTGAAACATATAGCAGTATCAGGATAAACTGCCAAGTGACAGCAATAGGAGATCATCTGCTGTGAAGGATGGAAGGCCCTCATGTGTTGTTATCTAGGCAGGCTTGGTGCTTGAAAAGAATTTGGATTTGAAGCATCATGGAGAGACTGCAGAAGCTTGTCTTGGCCCTCTGCCCAGTGGCACATGGACACTAGTAATGGTGCTGGGGAGACCTGGAGCATATCACAATATGTGGCTCTGATGCTGATGGGTAGAATGGGTGAGGATACATGTATTTAGCTCTGACCCATGATGGAGGGGTGGAAGGGCTTCGGAAAGAGTAGATGGATTTGTTGGGTCACAGCTGCTTGTGCTGCTGGGGTTAAAAGAGTTTGGCTTTCCCAATTATAGGGCTTTCTTGAAGACGAAAACTGTGAAGAAGGTATGGGATACCCTTCATGAAGTCATAAAAAACAACTTTCTTATGCTTGGTGAAAAGCTAAGATAACGGGACAGGGAGACAATGAGCTCTAAACAAGTGAAGAATTGGCAAGAAAAGGGTTTAGGGTGGTGTGTCCAAGAGTATAATCTACAAACAGGGCTGAAAATTGCCACATCACACAAATAAGGAGATGTCTATAGAAAGGGGCTATGGGGAAAATCCTCATACTTTCAGCTGAGTGTCTCTGAAATGTGTGCAGTATAGGGAATATGTGGATGAACAATGAGCTCTTGACTGAACTCAGACATAAAAAGGAGGCATACAAGACGCTGAAGCAGGGTTTTAGGTTTTGCAGACCAAAATGTAAACAAGAATGAAATCATGTATTTCTGTTACAGAGTACTAAAACCAAGTTTTTTCTTCTGACAAACTGTCGTTTTCAATTTTAGGCAATCAAAAACAGTCCAAAGTTGAATATGCAATTCCTGAGAATAATTTCATAAAACCCAGAGAATTTATCAAATGACTAAATTGGAAAATTATGTCAGTTCCATTTTTGTTTAAACAGACAAAACCAGAAATGCTGAATAGGTATGTGTGTAACTTGATACATGCAGAGGGGGATTTTTGAATGCTTGTATGACATTTGGAATGTTTGTATGACAATTTAGTATGACAGGGAATAAAAAGGGAAGAGCCATTGTCCTGAGACAATCAGGACTCTTCTATGTTTAAAGTTATTTGGCAAATGAGACATGTAAGATTCTTATTCAAATTGATCAGGAGAAAAATTGAGCCTTAAATATTTCATGTGAAATTCTTATTCTCAAGCTTTCTATTATATTAAAATTAGGTGTGGTTGAAATATTTTTCCCATCTGTATGAGCCCTAATATTGCATTTTTATGCTATTTGAACATACAAGCAATAAATTCTTAGAATCTAGTATCTCTGAGTTAAATGCTCTGCCCTAGATCCAGCTTTCCGTTCCCTGAAATTAATTTGATTTAAAATATGAACAGTGTATCAGCTGATGCAGATTTGCTTTTTACTACTTTAATCAGCATTATTTACAATGCAAGCTGCCATCTGGCTGAAGATATAATGGTTTAACTTCATTATGTTAAACAGTATAGGAATTCTGTAGCTTAAAATATATTATCTGCTATAGAAAGTTATGCAATCTTCAATTTACATTAACTTTTCATAAAATGTATGTTACTATTATGATCCTGATTAATGGAGAAAAAAAAATCAAGAAAATATCTACTTGTCCCTTATTAGACAGTTCTGATGCTGAAAATAATTATAATTACAATTTACCCAACCTTAATGATTCTAACTCTTCAATATATTCAGCTTGGTAAAAGTAACAGTGAATACAGAAAACATGAAATTTAGTCCCAATACTTATTAAAACAAAACCTGAAAGCATAAATAGAAGTTAAATATGGAAAACAGAATATTATGATCTTTTCACTGCAACCAAAGCATCTCTAAAATGTTGAGGTCTGCAGCTAGTAAAAGCTTTATTTTTCTTAATATGACATCCAACCATGAAAAATTCTTCACCAATAATCCCATTGAAGAAGAATTTCATATGCAATAGGTACACTATGTAATCAGTTTTAAGAATTATACAAGGAAAAATGATTTTGTTTTATGAATAACAGTTTTGTTGCAAACTATTCTCTTATTTCATTGTGTGGTCCAGTGCAGAGGTTAGAAAAGAACTTAGCAAGGAATTCAGACATGCTTAAAAATAAAGCTTGGCCTTGAAATTCTGTGCAATTATGTTGGACAGAATAAACTTTTCAAATTAGTAAAATGAGGACCAGAGAAGTTTCAGTCCTGCCTTTAAGTACATCTATTCTATTTATTCTGCTCTTTTAAACTGGAAGTGGTTGTTCATAAAAAGAAGTTGACTGACTTCCCAAGAAAGTTAATATTTAAACATAGTATGGGCAACAGATAAATTGGTTTCTAGTCTCCTATAAGATATAATACAGTCCTCTAGAGACAGAAGAATGGACTTACAGTGTTACTAATATTCCTCTATTTTTTTTTTTCCACCAGAAATTAATACTGTAGAGAAGAGGAGGAAAAAATACTCTGTGAGCAATCAAGAAGTCAAAATATTGGGATATAGGGACTTTGGTCATTACACATACAAAAATCAAAAAGATTTATTTCCTTGCTTTTTTTATCTTCAAGAACCAACTTTACCTTAAACAATGTGTGCATGAAATTGCTTTATAAAATGTGAAGTAAGTTTCTATCAAGAATACTTTACATGGAAATTAGGATAATCAAAACAGAGCTTATTCTTCAAGTCATAAGAATTCACAAGAATTATAACCCAATGGGCACATTGTGTTTCCAAGGTTAATTACTTCACTAGCAAATAAAATAATAAAAAATTACATGATTAGTCACTGTGTTCATACATCTGTATTCAAAGATGCATATTATATATATCAATATAGATAGATAAATGTAAATTTCTAAGTCAGTATGATATCTAAATATTATTGAAATACATTGAAATATATTCTGTGCTTAGCTTCCTATAAGGAAAAAAGACTTTCATACAGCTAGAGGTCAAATAGTAGATCTATTGATTTCAACATTATCCAATTGTACTGTTAGAAGGTATTAAAATAAATGCAAAATGATTATAGAATGATAGTGAAAGCAATATAATTAATTTTTTTTCTTTGGACATTATGCCAGCTAAAGTCAGTGACTGTTATGGATAGAAAATGAATTTTATGCCTCACTTGAGGAAAGTAATCAGGTATGCTGAAGATACAGTAGTTTGCAGAATCCTTTGCAGATATATGTTAGGTTATGAATATGTGAAGAAGGGAAAGGTGCTAATGGTAAAGCACATTTATCTATGACCTTTCTCCTTTTCTCCCCTTATTGGAAATACCCCAACTAAGTAAAAGAGTGTATGTATTTTCTTCATACTTTGGAAGTATACATTTTCCTTACCCTCTACACTATATTAACCTCAACAGAAACTAAACTAGAAATTCCTGCCTATCTGGTGTACAAGATATGAGTTTAAAAATTAATAGCACTCTATGTTGAGTTGATAAATTGAAATTATGTCTTTAGCTATGAAATGTAAGTATTCATTTTAAAACATATTTTGAAAGCAGACGGGCTTTTTTGTTTTTTAGCAACATGAACTCGAGACATTTTGTTGACTCCCAACCTAGTCATACAACTTTCCTTTAAAACAGCATTGACATGAGATTAACAGCAGCTTTAGAACCTTCACAGTAATAGTGCTGTAATATACCATATTTGCAGATTCCTGCTGTTCCTCACTATTCTTCCACAAAAGGAACAGTAAAGAAAATAAAACTGTTTATTATTTCTGTCTCTTACAAAGTATCAATTTCTGAGTGTATTGTTGCATAAAAAAATTTTGTTGAGAATGGAATTTAAATTGAATAGAACTATTCTATCAAGTAGATAGCTGGAAATAATTGGCAGGCATGGTTTAACTCAGAATTGAATTCAGACTTGGATAGCACTGCAAATTTATTTATCTGAAAAGTTACTTGCACAGTGTATAGTCTTTTTTATGGAAATTGCATGAAGGAAGGAAATGAAACAAAAAAAATCCCTATAATAGCTTTCAATTTCTTAAAGTTCTATAAATGGTTGTGTTTGCAATTCTCTGTGACGGAAAATGTTTAACTAAATTGATTCAAAACAACCTTTCCTTTCTGAAACAAAACTAAAAGCAACATGTAATTATTTAGTATGACTTTGAAATTAATTATTTTTTCTTAGTATCTTACAATTATTAAATTTTTGCCATATGTACAGTATAAATATGGAAAAGGATTTTTGTGTGTGAATTTAACTAGATTTTTATTACCAAGATACATTGTTATAGTCTGCATTCTCACTGTCTGAACAAAAAGCAAAATATCTCCAAAGCCATAACCCCCCAAAATATGGTTAAGAACTGAAAACTGCAGTAGAGAAAACTATTAAATTTGAAGTATGGTGCCATAGCAATGAAACCACTAGAATTTTAGAATGTGACTTAACATAAAGTAGTACAAAGTGTTCTTAATATTTAAAATCTAGATATAATACACATATATGAATCACATTACTATTTCTATTCTAAATGAAAAAAATAGGAATTTTCTCAGCCATATCATCCTCAAAAATAAAATATTACAAATATTCTATATATTTCCTGAATACCTTTAATTCCTACCATTTCCTAACATTTCTTTGTCTGTTAATATTGGCATAATTGACATAATTACAATAAGTAATTATAATATAATTACTAGTTTCCTTAAAATTTTAGTAATGCCCATAGATATGCTCCCTTTGGATTTTAATTCTTGGGACATAAGCCCCAAAGGTTCAGGAACCATGTGTTGCAATGTGTGCTGAGAATCAGGACCAAAACATCTTAAATTGTCAAAATATTTTCTGCTGAATTCTCTAGGACACACAGGGACTAACTGTAACTGACGTAAATGCACATATTCTAGACAGGAACTTAAAAGGAGGGAAGTATTGAGGATTTCCAATCAAACACCAAGCCAATCAACAACAACAAAACCTAAAACCTACCAAGATATAACTATTGAAAGCAAGGAAAATGAAAAATATTTACATGACATGAAAAGTAAAATAAACATTTCAATTAGATTAGAATTGTCACAACATATTTTTTGACAAATGAATTGCAAATAGCAAAGCTTTGGGACAGTTACTTGCTAGGTTTTCTTGAAGGAAAGTTGTCTTAGTTTTATTTAGACCCTTCACCCTAAGTGAAAGCTAAGCAATATTTTAATATAAGAATTTTCATAATCAAAATTTTCATAATCAAGATTTGAAAGGATGTGTTTTATTTCTCTAAAGATTCTTTCCTCTGAAGTCTACTTCCCTTCCACAGTACACTCACACTGTGGGAGCAGAGAGAAGAAACCAGACTTTTTCATCTCTTGTAACACCTTCATGCAGGTGGGAAAAGGCAAGATTGTTACTCATGGTTTTTTCCTACATGGACATATAGTTCTCAGACTATCTAATCTGTTGGGGTTTCTACATGTGACCTTAATAATAGCGGCATGGACGAGGGATAAATGTAGGTTATTGTAGCTGATGTTAGACTATATCTTAAATACCTTTTATAAAAAGGATTCCTGAGACATTGGAAGTAAAAGACATAGGACAGTACTTTCCTTGTTTCTTACATGTACAGAGATAAAAAATCCTTTGCACTAAAGGAAAACCATGAGAAAACAGTGGGAAATGATCTCTGAATGTCAAATAAATTGGACAATAGAAATTATTAGAACTATTAGAACTATATTATCATTATTATAATATGCTAATTATAATATTCTGCAGATAGCTCAGTTGCAAAAGTAAAACAAGGGAAGATACAGATCTGCTGCTGAATCAGGCAGAGCATCTGGTGTGGTATATGAAGGCCAAAGTACACAGCGTTGTCTTTGCTTCAGTCTGGACTAGTTAAGACTATCTTCAGGAATGCTAGATGCCTGAACTTGTGGGAAAATCTGGAGAGAAGAGGGCTTTCCCTCGGTGAAAGAGTCGTATTAGGGAACATTTAAACAAATTTGATGTAAATGAGTCAAACTTTATGTGATGCACCAATGAGAGCTGAAGAAAGTGGCTGATGCACTGCAAGATCACTCTTGATTATCTCCAAACAGATGAAGGAAAAGGTGACAAGGAGTTATCAGCAATGAGATGACTGGTTTGGTGGATGAAGGGAGAGCAGTGAATGTTGTTTATCATTTATTGTGACTTTAGCTAGGCTTTCAACACTATTCCTACTAATATCCTCACTGTCAAACTGATGAAACATGGACTACATAAGTGGACAATGATGTAGATTGCAAATGTCAACACTGGGGCCAATGTTACTCAGCATCTTAATGACCTTAATGATAAGACAGACTGTACCCTTATCCAGCAAACCAAGACTAACAGTTGATGCACCAGATGAGTGTGCTCCCATTCAGAGGGATCTCAACAATTTGGAGAAATAGGATGAGAGGAATTTCATGAAGTTTTACAAAGGAATGCATGTAGTCCTTTCACTGAGGAGGAATAACCCCATGCACCAATACACTGAATGCAAATGAGCTGGAAAAGAGTTTGGCAGAAAAAGACCTGGGGATCCTGTTGAATGTCAAGTTGACTGTGAGCCACTAGTGCACCCTTGCAACAAAGAAGGCCAACAGCCTGCTAGGTTATATTAGGAAGATATTTTAATTAGTCCTTTCTAATTCCTACATGATCATTCAAAATAAAATTACACTAACAAACTAGACCATAACAATGAATGAATGAATAAATAAAATCCAGCTAAATTAATTCACTGATGCATGGCATTTCTCTAAAGATATGAACAAGCTATAAATATTGCACACCTGCCCCAGCTGGATCCTTATACATTGTTTTACTAAAGAGTGTTAAGCAGCATAAAATAGAAGACTGTATCTGCCTAAAAAATGCAGGGATAGCATTAAATTTCTACACTTAATGCAGATAATTACTTTTGTTTTCTAAGTCACAGTGTAAAACACTCCTCCTTGTCACTTAACAATCACATTACCTTGCATTGCTGAGGAAAGATGCAAATAGAAAATAGAAAAATTGTCATTGAAAGCTTGATTTTGATCTTACTAGCTTTTGCCAATTTTAATCTTATTTTTTTAAGCTGCTTAAATGTCAAAGTTTATATTTTATTACTAAAATAGACTCATCAGAACAGAGTCTGAAGGGGGCATAACTGAGAAGGTTGAGGAAAAGGATTGTCCCAGCCCATCCTAACCAGCTCTAATGCTGGTATGAGCATCCCACTCACGGGATGGAAGGGGAGGTCCTGGCACCCTGGCTTAGATGTGTTTAAGGAAAAATGGCAGCATGAGGGGCAGGAAACACATAGAGTACACATGGAAAGAGAAAAGGAAGGATCAGAGAAGAACATGAAAAAGTTCATTGTTGAGGACATAGCTAGAGAGGAAATCTTGGAAGTAGGTGCAACATGCAAGAGGCAGTACTCCTGTGTGACTGAGAAAACCCCTGTAGGGCCGGGACACCCCCATGGGACTGCAGTCTGTGAGCAACACACAGTGGGACAGGGACCCTAAGGTGACCCATGCTGGAGCAGAGAAAAATGAGTAAACAACAGGGCCTCACTCTTTTGCACTGCCTGTCACCTTGCTGAGGGAATTGGGAGAGCCTGTGTGTAACACATATTGAAAACAATGGAACAGTCAACTTGGAAGGGGTAAGTGAGGTGTTTCACTGAATTTCACTGAATTTCACTGAATTTTTTGGAGTTGGAAGGGACCATAGAGATCATCTAGTCCAACTCCCCTGCCAATGCAGGACCACCCAGAGCATGTCAGAGCAGGACTCAGGACTGCATCCAGACGGGTCTTGAAAATCTCCAGAGAAGGGGACTCCACAACCTCCCTGGGCAGCCTGTTCCAGGGCTCTGTCACCCTCACTGTGAAAAAGTTTACCTAAGTGTATGTTAATTGTTTAATTCTTTATTTTTTTCCACAATCCTCCAATCAATAATTCAAAGTTTGTACGAATTGGCAATGAATTCAATTAAGTGAAATTCCCCAAGATAGATAAAATAGCTGAAACTACAACCACCAAACAAATGCTATCGCATCTTAAGCAGGCTTACAAACAGCTCAGGACAAAGTAAACCCTGAAACATCCTGAGCCCCTGCCCTGCCAAGTGATTACAAACCCTACTGTATAAGTAGATACTTGAGGGGGGAAAAAAGATAAAGTGTAGATTAAGCATTTTGTGAGTTGATCCATACCTAGACTGTAGTGACTGTGCTAAAAATTAGTACAGCACAGTGACTGTCATCTGACAGTGACTGTTTTAGTGTAGAGAGCCAAACTGTATATATTTTGGATTGTAAGTGAGAATGATTTTTCTAGCCTAAATCTAATCTGGTCCTATGGACTGAACAAATATTAGCCCTTAGGCGATATTGAATGTTCTTGTTGAATGCATTTTTCAGTGTAGTTCCATACAAAAGGAATCCAGGTTACAAGCTTCAACACTGCTTTAATATGTGAAAATGCCTTAAATGCAGAAAACTATGAGTTTCACTTCCTTCTAAAGTGAACATCTGATTGAAATAGAACTCACATGTCAAAAATCTTTTCATTTAATAGCTATGGCTGGAACTACTGCCTTATAGTGTCTTTGAATCCTTTCTTTATGTTCTACAGCTAAAAAGTATTGGTTTACTTCTGTGCCAAGCGATTTCAAATTTCAATTACTGCATGTAAAACCATTTTTATTCTGTTCATTTTCTAAGTCTGATGTGTCTGAAAACTTCATTGGTTCCCCTTATCTGTTCTGGTGTTGAATAATATTCCTTTATTTCCCTTGTTTGAGCCCTATATGATTACACGGATCAGTGGTGCTGCTCCCATCATTTTGTTTCAATGAACATTTCTCATTGTCTCAGATGAGACATTTCTTATCTATTTCAAATCTATCATTTAAATCTATTTTTTTCAGGTCATCACTACCTTACCTACTTAACAATGGGATTTTTAGAGGTGTCCAAAAATATGTCCTGGCAGGCTTAGATCTGCAGATTTCTTCTCTACCATCAGTAGTCAATAAGTGCTATTTTCCAATGGTTTTTAAACTCATTTCAAATTGAGACTTACTCTATCCCACAAGGGGGTAGTTCCTAGACTCTTAGAGAAGACAACTCTACAGCCCCTCCACTCTCAAAACCTTTTCATGTAAAATCAGTACATGCATATATGTGAATTCATACTGGGCCGGTGGGATTGCAAGGGTCTGTCTGTCCCACACTGTTTTCATTAGTCTTTTTCTAACATTAATATGAAACCGGGGAGATTCTTTTCTCCAAGTGCTCAATACACGAATTTACATAAGAATAATGCTGTAACTGTAAAGACAAGATGCACATTTAAAAATCATCATCAAATCAACTTCACAATACTTAATAAATATTCATTTTGAAAATTCCATTTAAAATTTTTGGAGTGAAACAACATTACTTTTTCTTTGCAATATGCAAATTTGGCATGCTAATGTTGTATAATTAAATTATACAGTTAGTATAATGAAAACACTTGGTTAAAGGAATGTAATTTATGGCAAACACTGTAAAGAACTAGTGTTATCTATGTGAACCACACAGCTCAGATATTTCTGTTTAACATTTTAAACTGCCAGTATTATCCCCCAACACAATTTCTCCATGATTAAAGCCTTCCTGGCTTATTAGAAGGATTCTAAACAATATGGTTACATTATTATTCCCATGCTGGTCATACAAGGGAGATACTCTTTTTTTCCTCTTGCACTGTTATTCCCTCTCTTCGTTCCTTGGTGGACCTATATCATTAGAGCCAAATTCAACTAAAATCTGAATATTTAATGAACAATTTTTCATTTAACTTTGTGGCAATCTCTCCATATA
The DNA here is from genome assembly GCA_004320125.1 of Scolopax mira. Taxonomy (NCBI): domain Eukaryota; kingdom Metazoa; phylum Chordata; class Aves; order Charadriiformes; family Scolopacidae; genus Scolopax; species Scolopax mira. The sequence continues at coordinate 37,667 of BJBW01014502.1, read as the reverse complement.
TATATATCTATCTCTATACAAAAGAGTGTTTGGGTCCACTTGTATGAAGTGATTTAATGAAACAATTCACTATTTACTGCTGTATCAGTTTTTTCTACCATGAAAGTCATGAGTCAAGAATATCACAATTTTAGCAACTAAACTAAAATCCCCACAATTTGGAGTCTTTTAACTTTCCTTCTCTCACAGAAATCTTCATTGTGTAGCTGAATCATACTTATATTTTCATATGAAACTATATATTTTTAATTATAGGTTTGATATGATTTCATTACTTTTGAATCTGAGATTTAAGTAACATTTGGTATGGTAGAAGTCATGATAAATTCTGTAATCTAATGGCAATTTACCTCATAGCAATATTTCTGTAAAGAAACACATTCAGAAGTAGACCTGCTTATTTACCTCCTAAAAAATTTCTAGCTTTCATATTCGAAGTAATATTATGGGATATAATGAATGAATGCTTCAAAGATTCCAAGCATAGAGTGACACACAACTCTTTAAAAAACAGTGAATTTTCTAGCAGTTTCCATTCAGAAAGCTCTGAATCCATATAGTGTAGGCCCAACTTAAAACTGGAGACAGTTTGTTCTGTATATATCTGATAGTAAATGCTGACTTTTTATGTAAATAACTGCATTTTTACCAGATGGAGAGCACAGACTCTAGTCTAAAAGAATTGGAAAAAGGCTTTGGAAACATCAGGAAAAACAGCAGGGAACAAACTGGAAGCAGTGTTGCTGCCAAGTGGAAAGCATATGAGGAAGAACAAGAGACAGATGTAGGTATGCTGATATTCAGCAGTAGGCTTGCTAACAAATCAAAATTTTCCAATGTGCTTGAAGAACTAGAAGAAGCAAAATCACAGAGGACTGGAAGAGTTCATTATAGAATGGTAAGCAATTACAGAACAAATACTGTAGGCAAATGACTAAGAGAAAACAAATTTAAAAAAAAAAAAAAAAAGGAAGGGGAGAGGGACAGGGCAAAGAAAAAAAGAAAAATGGGAAACAGAAAAGAGGGAAAGACCACAGCACTTAAAATATATATTATATAATTTTGCTTTAAAAGTCATTGAAAAAGAAATAGCACTCATTTTTTTTGTTTGTTTGTGTTTTGGTTTTGTTTTGTTTTGTTTTAACCTGTTTCTATTGGTTTATAATCTTTAAATTAATAACTAATTCAATTTGGTGTTGGGGAAACTACTAAATTTGTCTTTACATCATGGTAGATAATTCTCACTTACCCAGAGGAGCTCTCACAATAATCTTTCTGGTCTAACCTGTCCCACTCAAAACAGAGAGAACTTCAAAATTAGATTGTTCAGGATGGAAATTTCACAGCTTCCATAGGTAACCTGTTCCAATGCTTAACCACCTTCATTGTGAAGAAAATTTTTCTGAAGTCTGAACAGAATTTCCTGTGTGGCAACTTGTGTCTGTTGCCTCTCATCCTATCACTCTGCACTCTGAAAAGAATCTGGTTCTGTTTCTCTATAACCTCCTGTTAGCTATCTAGAAACAGAATTGCATCCACTCTGTGTTCTGTTCTATAGGGTGATGAGGTCAGCTTATTGTGGGCTGGACAAGCCTCTACCATGCTCATTCAAATATACTCTGTCTTTCCTGTACTGAGGAGCTCAGAAACGGGCACAATGATGTAGTTGCTGTTTCATAACTGCTGAATACAGTGGAGTAATCACTATGTATCTGCTGGCTACATTTAACCTTAATGAAGCACTTCTGACACGTATTCAATTTGTTGTACACCAGCTCTTTCCCCTCACCACCCCCGCCCGTGTTTTATTTTTCTGCAGGTTTGATACCTACTTAGCTTTTCTAAACCCTTCACAGGGTTAATCTGTCATGTGCAGGGTTTTTCATTTGTCTTTTTCCAAATTAATGAAGTTCCTATTGTTCCATTCCTTCACTGTGTTGCAATATCTCTGGATGTAAGTCTCATCATCTGGAATATTATCTACTTGCCCTAGTTTCATGTCACACATGAGTTAGGTAGCCGTATTCTTCATCTCATCAATTTTGTTAATGGAGACTACACTACTGATCTCTGAGGAATGTTTTATCAGGGCTTGTAGTGACAGTACACGGGGTAATGGTTTTTAACTGAAAGAGGGTAGATTTAGATTGGACACAGGGAAGATTTTTTTTATGTTGAGGGTGCCAAGACACTGGAACAGGTTGCCCAGAGAAGTTGTGAATGTTCTGGGTCAGGTTGAATGGGGCTTTTAGCAACCTGATCTAGTGAAAGCTATCCCTGTCCACAGCAGGGGGCTTGGAACTAGATGGCCTTTAAAGGTGCCTTCCAACCCAAGCCATTCTATGATTGCACTAAGGTAAGAAAAAGTTTTCTTGTTGGTTAATTTTTAGGGATGTATAACCAATGATTTTTTCTTATAGTAGTTTTGTGATAAGTATTAATATTATTATAACTGGACTCATAATAACTGCTTGCTGTATTTTGCATAGATTCTCAGGATTTTACTTAAGGTTATGCTAAGTCCTGGGGGCTCCCCATATCCAGTGTATTACCTTTTTTGCACAAAATGTGAATTTGAACATGGTAAATACTTTGAAAAGTGTGTGTTTCAAAAGGATTGCTGACTAGGCTGGTAAAAAAAAAAAATCCCTACTCTGTTCTACATAATTGCGTTGTGAAGTATTTCTGACTTAGGTTTGTTATTAATTTCTTGTTGCTGTACAGGAAACATTCACAGAATGAATAAAGTATAACATGAAATGTCAATATCTTGTGAATTCTAGGCATAGTTTTAAATAGTGTCTTTAGATAGTCAAGATCTGGTAAGGTTTTTACTTCATACACACCAGACACTGTATGTCAATGTGTATGTGTGTGTGTATATATATATGAGATATGACAAGGATTGTTTATTGGCTAGAAAATTTATGTCATTTCATCAATGTGTATGTGTGTGTGTATATATATATATATATATATATGAGATATGAGAAGGATTGTTTATTGGCTAGAAAAATTATGTCATTTCATCTCAGTGGCTTTCTTACAACAGAATAACGCACATTATAATATTCAGAGAATTTCAGGCAGCAGCTGTTTAAATAGTGGAAAAACAATACATGGTGTCAGCTGTGGAATCTTAATTCAAAAAGTCGGGGAACAATGTCCAAATTTTGAAAAAAAATAATAAATAATGCTTACAATGTTGATGATTTGCGTACCAGATATTCATCTATCAACCACTCTCATTAAAGCTGAAGGTGATCGGATTAAGAAAAAAAGTTTCAAAACATTACTGATGTGGAAAACAAGTCAAGAGTAGATGTACTCAGCCTCAAATTTTATGAAGGCCACAGCTTAAAGACAAATTGATACTTATCCTGGAAGTTGAAAAGGCAATTGAATAGTGCAGTCCTAGGTGGTTTGATGAATGTTTTGTCCAACTCAAAATAGTATTTAAAACTTGTTAATATTATTTAATTTATCTTCAAAAGACAAATGAACTTCTTCTGTCTCAGTCCTATGCTGGACAACATGACACTTCAAATATTTACTTCATAACTAAAATTCATGCTTGTTGTGGTTTAATCCAGTAGGCAACTAAGTACCACACAGCTACTCACTCATTCAGTTTAAAAAGTAAAAAACCTGCCCTCCCAAAACCAGACCTAACCAAAACCAAGAATAACAAATGATGCAAAAACCCTGCAAAAATTTCTCACCACCAGCTGACCAATGCCCCTTCATTGCCCAAGTAAACACCATCTTGGGAAACATCCATCACAGTTTTATTGCTGAGCACAACTTCATATGGCATGGAATATCCTTTTGGTCAGTTGGGATTGGCTATCACAGTTGTATCATCTTCCAGCTTCTTATACACCCCCAGCCTACGCAGTGGTGGGCCAATGTGAGAAGCTGAAAGGCCTTAAATCTGTGTAAGCACTGCTCAGCAATAGCTAAAACATCCCTGTGTTAATAGGATGAAAATCCTATTTTCATCACAAATCCAAAACATTTCACCATACAAGGTACTTTGAGGAAAATTAATTCTTTCCAACCAAAACCAGGACATTTCTTCAGGTCTGTGTTGAGGTGAAGAGTCTGATATTGCAAACACACAGTTACGATTTAGATTTAGAGTTTACTTTTTCTCATCTCAGGCTTATCAGTAGAGAATAAATTTGCTTTGCAAAACAATTCATTGAAGACTTGTGGAAAACTGAATAGAGCTTTGAGAAAAATATGTTATCTACTTAAAATATATATAGTCAAATACTTCAAGTACTGTACTGAACTTTGGGTAAAAAAATTAAGTATATTATAGCGATTGAGATTGTATCGCATAGGTTAAAAGTAAACTCATCACAGAATTCCCTAAATTCTTTACCCAGATGGAAAAAGTAGACAACACTATATAATTAGGTTCAAATATTTAAGTCTTTTTGTTCACATGCCTTTGAGTTGTGTTTGTTGTGTTGGTTTTTGGGTTTTTTTTTCCTTTAGTGGAAAATATATGAACCCATCTTCTGATTCTGTCGATAAAAAGCTTTTGTGAAATCTACACAAAGAAATCAACATATCAGAGTTCAGAACTGTATGTAGTACAGATTATGCAATTCCAACAGTCAAGCACATTTCAGAATCTGAAATCTTTAGTAAATTCAATACTAGGTCAACTGTAAAACAAATACCCCTCTCCAGAACCAAGCTGCTCTCCATTCATTAGTCTAGTGATGAGATTTCTATTTAAATTCTCAGCATTGTTAATATCCTCAGAAAAGGTTAATCTTGATAAGTGACTTAGAAGTGATCTGTCAGTTTAAAAGTGTAATGGATCTGATACGTATACCTGACATTGGTTATGCATATTTAAACTCTAATTTTAAAGCTTGTGTGGGTTAATGCTGAATCATAATTATAACAGCTTAAATGTCTAATGCCTTACTCTGTCATGACTGATTACTGAGTCTAGAATGAACACTTCCTTTAACAAGGAATGCAATCAATAGTTCTTGCCCCAGACTATTTTGATCATTTCAGTTCATAGAAGTGAACTGTGGAAAATGGGTGAAAAACATACTCTGTGGATTCTAGCTATTACACTGCAGCTCTCACAATTCACTAGCTCTAGTTACCATGAGGAACTTAAGTTTAAGAAGAACTTTAGATGCAGCTATTGTTTTGCACTCTTTAAAAAACACAGAAAAGAGTTTGTAAAAATATGTGTGTTGTGGAGTTACACTTACTTAGTGGATATACTATGAATAAAATAACTGAATTTTATGCATTTATGCTTTTGCTTTGTTTAAATATGATTAATATAAAATTTTAAATATTCTTCAAAATTTCCTCAGTGATTTCACATCCAGCCAGGTAGAAATTTTCACTTATAGTTTTTAGTAAATCAACAGCAGAATATTTTGAGAAATAGATACTCAGAATTGTATTTTTTCTTTTTTAAAATGACTTTGTGAGGATGACAATTATAGGTGATTTAGTTAGTAAAAAAAGGTATTTAAAATTTTTTATTTAGAGAGACTTTTCTGAAACAAAGTCACAATATGATACAAAATAATTCTGATAATTTCAGTCCAGAGTTGATAATTCGTTTTTCCACTTAAATCACAGAAAGCATGTTTTTAAAGGTGCTGTGACTGTGCATTACATTAAAGAGAAAAATACCACCACCTCCAGAGAGGTGGTGGTGTCTCCGTCTTTGGAAACATTCAAAACCTGCCTGGACAAGTTCTTGTGCAACCTGCTATAGGTAGACCTGCTCTGGTGGGGGAGTTGGACTGGATGATCTCCAGAGGTCCCTTCCAACCCTATATGATTGCCATGTCCCAGGTGCAGGACCCTGCACTTGGCTTTGTTAAACTTCATGCAATTTGCACTAGCCCACCTCTCCAGCCTGTCCAAGTTCCTCTGGATAGCATCCCTTCCCTCCAGCGTGTCAACTGCGCTACAAGCTTGGTGTCGTCAGCAAACTTGCTGAGGGAGCACTCTATCCCATTATCCATGTCTCCAACAAAGATGTTAAATAGTACCTGGTCCCAGTACTGACCCCTGAGGAACACTACTTGTTACTGGCCACCAATTGGACATGGAGCCGTTGACTGCAACCCTTTGAGTGTGGCCATCCAGCCAGTTCCTTATACACCGAGTGCTCCATCTATCAAATCCATGGTTTTCCAATTTTGAGACCAGGATGTGGTGTGGGACAGTGTCAAATGATTTGCATAAGTCCAGGTAGATGATGTCAGTTGCTCTGCCCTTGTCTACCAAGTCTGTGACAGTATCATAAAAGGCCACCAAATTTGTTAGGCACAATTTGCCTTTGGTGAAGCCATGCTGGCTGCCTCCAATCACTTCCTTATTTTTTGCGTGCCTTAGCAAAGATTTCAGGAGAATCTGCTCCATGATCTTGCCAGGCACAGAGGTGAGGCTTACTGGCATGTAGTTCCCAGGGTCTTCTTTGTTTCCTATTTTAAATATCAGGGTTATGTTCCCTTTTTTTCTAGTTTGCAGGGACTTCACCAGATTGCCATGATTTCTCAAATATGATGGAAAGGGGCTTACGAACTTCATCCGCCAGCTCCATCAGGAGACGTGGATGGATTTCACCAGGTCCCATGGACTTCTGCACCTTCAGGTTCCTTAAGAGGTCTCAAACCTGACCTTCTCGTACTGTGGGCGGTTCTTCACTCTCAGAACTCCTGTTGTTGCCTTCCATGACTTGGGCAGTGTGGTTTGAGACCTTGTCGGTGAAGACTGAGGCAAAAAAAACGTTCAGTAGCTCAGCCTTATCCATATCCTGGGTGACCAGGTCTCCCATTTCCTTCTGGAGGGGACCCACAGCTTCCCTCATCTTGCCTTTATCCCTCATGTATCTCTAGAAGTTCTTTTTATTATCTTTCACATTCCTGGCTAGATATAGTTCTGCCTGGGCTTTTGCTTGCCTGATCATGTTTCTGGCCACTTGGACAGTTTCTCTGGATACTGCCCAGCCTACCCTTCCCTGCTTCCACTCTCTATAGGCCTCCCTTTTGGTTCTGACTTTGTCCAGCAATTCCTTGCTCATGCATGCAGGCCTGCTGGCTATTTTGCATGATTTCTTCTTTTTTGTGAGGCACCAAACTTGGAGGAGGCAATCCTTGAATACCACCCAGCCCTCTTGGGCCCCTCTCCCCTCCAGTTCTTTTCCCCGTGCTATCCAGACAGTCCCTACCAGAATATTGTGGTTTGGGTTGGACTGGCCACTGAAATGAAAGACAGATGCTCTTCCCCATCTCTCTCCAAGGAGATGAGGGAGACAAAGAGACTGAAGAGTTTAGAAAGAATGAAACTGCTTTAATGAAATATGAATAATAAAATTATAGTAAAGGAAATAATTAAATATGTATATAATATATACAAAGCCATATTAAGCTCCCAGGATGATGATCATGTCACCAGCAGGCACACGGAAAGTCCCAGACTGGACTCAGAAATGGACAGGAACTGGATTCCAAATCTGGAGTCAGGAAAACACAGATTGCGATCAAAGGCAGACGAACAGATAGAGTCCTCCTTGGACACCAGCCATTGTAGAAAAATTTCTGACCCTTTGATCCCTCAACTTTTATACTGAGCATGATGCAGAAGGGATGTTCATCTCCCAAAGTCCAGGTTCAACTTACCACAACTGATGTTGTGATGCACATGGGCCATGGCCCAAGCAGGAGCCAGGGGGAGGGCGGAGGGGGAAGAGGGGGAAAAACAGGGAGAGCACACCACCACAGGATGGAATACGCTGTTGGCCAGATTTGGATCATCTGTCCTGTCTGCTCCTCCCCTCAGGTGACACTCCTCTATGCTTTTCCAACAGGGCAAAGAACAAAGTTAGCTGACCTTGGTTGTTATAGCAATAAATATAAGCAGGAGCTTCTCTGCATGCTATTCCATGGTATTAGCTATAAACATAGGATTTTCCACTTTGAGAACCAACAGAGTGTCTCCACAATATGCTGTTAATTTCAGAGTTTCAAAGAGTTCAGTTAGCTAGAAGAGGCTTAGCTGTAAAGTATAATTACTGAACAGAAAATTGGTTCTGTTTCACCTCACACAAACCAAGACACAGAAAAAAGGCAAAATTATTTTTAATATGAATGATTATTCCCATATCCATTGGCATTTATTTTCTTGCTGTAAACAGATAAATTGAGGTTAACAACTGAGGCACATTCAGAATTTTTAGTTAGGTTTTCTGTGCTTAATCATGAATTAAGTTATTGTTCAGGGCAGCAAATGTCAACAAAAGAGGTAAATTGTAAGTGGTGTTATTAGAAACAATACTTTTAGAAATGCTGTCATTTACAAGTTTCAATGCCTATACAGTTTGGATTTTTCAGTGATGTTTGTTATTTATAAGTATTTTCTGAATGCTACTGCAAAGAGATTGCAATCTGAGGGTTCATGAACTGCATACTTGGTCATTTCTATCATATTAGAGGGTATCTTATACCCTCTTTTGAAGGGTAGAAGTCATAACAACTTTTAAAACACAGGAATCACAAATAATGCTGTGAATAACCAACATTGTAGTAGTGATGGTCATGTCTACCACTTACAAGCATATACAGACATTTATCCAATTATTCAGAAACATCTTGAATGCTCACAAAAAAAATACAAATCACAATATTTTATCAAACTTTACAAATAAGTACAGGAAATTACAACAAAACAAAACAAAACCCCAAACTTTTTTACTCTAAGAATGTTTGAACAGTAGAACAGGTTACCCAGAGAGATTGTGGAGACATGCCAAACTTTATTGCAAACAGCTCTGAACAATTTGGTATGTGTGATCCTGCTTTGAGCAAGAGTTTGGACTATATGATCTCCAGAAGTCCCTTCTGATTTCAATCATTTACCATTTCTATCAATTTCACTGTTTTGCTTCTTTTAAGCTAATTTTCTTCACTATAGCAAGAGGATACACGAATGTTTTAAAGAGATTATATGCTTCTTTATAGATAATCTCTTCAGACACCATGAAAGTGGGTAGGAAACCTGGTCTGTACACTGAGACCTCGGGCACCACAGTACTAAGAGAATGAAAATCTTCTAAGAGAATGTAAACACCAATATATCACACTTGTGGCTTGTTTCTCTAAGTTTTTATTCATGATGCTCAAGTATGAATTTGCAAATATGTCCTTCCTTTTGTTTATGATCTCCATGTATCATCTAAACTAATCAAGGACAAAGTATATTAATACTGAGAATAAGTAGCTCTAACAATTTTTTGTATAATATCTTTCATTAATTTTAAAATCAATCATAAAACCATTTGAAGTTTGGCAATTAAAATACTCTGCCGGTAATTACTGGAGGTATTGCTAATAGGTGCAATTAAAAGTTTGCAGAACAATTGCTCAAAGGTGTCATTCAGATTAAAATATGAAAGATCATGTGAAAATCCCTATGTCTGTCCTAAATTGGAACCTTCATTTGAAAGTATTAACAGTGATATGATAAAACCAGATCTAAAGTATCGAATTACTGGTATAGAATGAGTGCTTTGAGCAGTATTAAAAATTATATTGAATTAGATATTTAAATATGCAGTGGATTAACCATGACTGGCTGCCAGATCCTCACCCAGCCTCCCTCTCACTCCCCCTCCTCAGCAGGACAGGGAGAGAACTACGGATGCTAGAGGAAGGGTAAGTTGTAAGAAAGAAACAATAGCATAAAGGACCATTTTCCTATTGTATATTCTTATTCAATGTTAACCTCTTTCTTTCTTTAAAAGGAATGATTTTATGTCAGCCATGCCAGAAGGGTTACTTATTATTGGGAAGCTAATCATAAAAAGCAAAGGAACCTTGAAAAGTTCCTTGTTTAGCATTTCAGAAATATTATCAACACAGAGCACATATAAAAATTACCTTTGTACATACATATGTAGAAATATGAGCACATGTGAACACATATATGCACAGATATGCACTGATGCAGATGGAGTCAAAGTCAGCCTGGTTTAGGCACCTAACTTTTTCTATCCTTCTGAACAAATTGTCTGTGTTCCCTAGGATGTTTATGAAGGTCTGTCTAGACCTTCCTAAAACTTCAGGGTGAGATCTTGTTTGCCTAACGATTAGGCACTTAAAATTGAGGCCTATAATTTTCCCTGGTTTCCTAAAGCACAATATTGTGAAACGGATCTCAAACAAATTAGAAAATTGTCAATCTCTTTTATAAAAAAAATATCTCCTATACGTCCTAAGAGGGTGGTCCAAATTTGCCGTGCAAACAAAAAGCAAAAAGTAAAAAGTTAAGTAAGGCAAGAAAGATTGCCTTACTATTCATTAACATTCTAAATTTCTCTTGTACCCCCGTGGGTATTCTGTGGACAGTAGACTAGCTTTAACAGCTGGATCTGAACAAGGAGCAGCATTATCTGAATATTTGTTATCTTGTGAGAAGCGTATGTGGGAGCTCTCAGTTTATTTACCTAAAGCAAATAAAGGCCATTTGTCTCACTTTTGGGGTAAGTTCTGCAACCATCAAAACGTAGCAGCACGTACTCCTCATGCTATTTTCTATGAATTGTAGTAATCATGCCCACTGAGAGCCCTGTTCAGCTTATGCAAACTTTACAAACTACTTACCATTCTATCTTAAACACAAATGACCTTCAGCTGCCTAGATGGTTTACTCAGTCAAAACAGCAAATGTCAAGGGAAACGGTGTTCCCAAAATTTTTTCTTCTTTATTACTATGTCAGAGAAGCAAAAAGGAAGGTAATTTTTTTGTGATGGGAATAAACTGGTGTGGGCGAAAATTTGACTGTACCACTCAGCTAGAACCATGTATGCAGCTACTCCCTGTGAATATGAACAGATTATTAAAATTTAACTTGCACAGAACCTATGAATCTTACAAGAGATTATTAAAAGTTAACTTGCATACAGCCTACGAATCTTACATTAGTTTAATTTTTATTAATAACATGTCCCTCAGGAAGCTCTTAACATTTTCCAATACTCTTGAGGCTCCTTTTTTTTTTTTTTTTTTCCTGCTCCTTCTCCTTGTATTTTTACTAGTAAAAAAGTATTTTACTACTTCTCGTGTAAAAGGGAAAGGCTGCTTAGTATAAAATTTGAGCATGCAGACCAAAACATGTTTTCATGTTCCAGGGTGACAGAGCCTTGGAACAGGCTGCCCAGGGAGGTTGTGGAGTCCCCTTCTCTGGAGAGTTTCAAGACCCGTCTGGATGCAGTCCTGATGCAGTCCTGAGTGGCATGCTCTGACATGCTCTGGGTCGTCCTGCTTTGGCAGGGGAGTTGGACTAGATGATCTCTATGGTCCCTTCCAACTCCAAAAAATTCAGTGAAATTCTATTTGAGCTCTTTGTTAACCAAAAAAGCAGTAATATAAAAGAATTAATGGTCAAATAAATTCAAATAGCTGGGACACTTGAGAGTAACAAGATTTTCCTGTAGATATGGGAAAATAAGAAAATTACTGTAATTTGCAGAGAAATCATCAATCAATAATTATTAATAAATCTGTTTATTGTAGCAAAATACAGTTTTACACATTACACCTACAGATACAAGTTCCAGTATTTCTAAGCAAAATATTTGTATATCATTCAGCAACATCTCCTTTTCCCAGAAGTAGTCTGAATGAAAAAGACATTATGAATGAGTACATCAGAAACCCATGATGAATTATTTGCTGTACAGTGTTTAAAATTATAGCATCAAAAAACTCTGGATTCAAAGTTAATACAAACCAATGCATTGCTACTCATTTTAGTATACCTAAACTAATTTAGAGAAGGGTACTGTGCAGAATATTAAGAATTGTCATAATTTAGTTTTTAAATATGTTTATTTTTGTTTTGAAAATATATTTTATAATTTCCCCATAATTTCAATCTAAAAAAAATACTTTTTATATGCCTGCAGAACTTACATATAGAACAGTCAGTTATTAAAATGGATGCTTGTTAACATGGACAGAAATTAAAAAATAGTTTATAGATTATTCTACAGTTTCAATATTGTACATACTGATGTTTGGTCATTTAATACTATTGTAGATATAATCTCCATCTCCCTTTTTCCCAACTCAAATATAAAAGATTAAATAGATTTGTCATTTATATTTCAACAGTTATGTGTATTAAAGTGTAAGATGTAAATGAATAAAACAGCTATCTAAAAAATGACCTTATATCAAATAATTAATGAATACAAACTACCCATGCCCTTTTTGAAGAAGTACGGTAGCTAAGGGTTTCCTAATATGTATATGTGCATGTTCATGATACATGATGAACTTCAAAATGAATTGTGTACAGCAGTGTGGAAGATCTTGGTATTTCTTCTCTGTAAGGAATACAACTCTAATGAAAAAAAAAATATTGTTAACCTCGGTCCATTCAGTTTTAAATAAATGACTAGGTATGCAAATATAATAAAAACATCATTAAAAATGTGTGCAGATGTCCACTTGCAATCTTTTCCTGTGCCTTGACTTCCTATCAGAATCACAGCCCGCTGATTCACAATTTTATGGTCTACTGTCTCAGCATTTTAATTCACAATTGTCAGCCTGGTAACAGCAAATGTTGAAAGCCTTAAAGCCCTAAACCTCTATGACTCATAGATCTTAATGTTTCCATTCACAAACGCAGTTTCTTATTTCTGTCAGCTAGTCTTTCATCAGAATTGTTTAGTCACTGATGGTAATAGTCTAGGATGCACTGTGTACAATTACTTTATATTCTTTTATCTCCTTTTCTAAGGTGTTCTGTCAAGTCTTGAGCTTTTTTATACTGAAAGCAACAGATTAAAAAAACAAGCAAGCAGAGAAACAAAAATAGCTATCTGTGCCTCCAGCTGGACTAGAAGCTGTATTCTTTGATTTTTATTTGTAAAGCCCAAAAGCAGGACAAACCTCCCATATACAAAGACATATACATGAAACTCTGGCTTATCATGTATCTAAATAATGTATTTGTTTTGCCAACAGAATGCTTAAGTTGCCTTTCTGTGCTTATCTGAGAATGCAGGAGGCTTAACAGAACTAAGTCAATAACTATTTCAAGAATCACAAACCAGAAACTTTCCACTTAGTTTCCCTTAGTAAGTGATCCATTAAACGCTCTCAGAGAATTCTTATTTTAAATGGGTAAGTATCCCACAAGTATCCTGTAAATCACTTCTAATACAGAGCAGCAGCTGAAATGCTCACCCAGCTTGATGATGACAATGCTGAAATCTTGCTTTATATTTTACCTCCCTCAATTATATAAACTAATAGGCTATAGATTATAATCTAACTGATTATTATATGAACCAATAAATCATTGAGAACAGGATAGAAAGAAGAGAATGGTAATTACAGATGTGCAAATATATTCAGAATACAAGGAACTGTCTTTTGGATTTGTAACAAGGACAACTTATTCATGATTTATCTGATATAACAGCTTTTTTATGTAAAAGTTAAAGATTCTATACACTTTTTACACCTGTGGTTTAAGCCTAGTAGCAAGCCTAATCAACCATCAAGTTTTGAGTTTTTGTCTTGCTAATTTAATGAATTATTTCTCTTTAAATCAATGCTGATGGAATTAAGAATGTAACTTGAAGAACTTCAAGAACGGCATCCCGTTGATCCATGATTCTCAGGCCTTTGCAATGGTGAGGGACGATGGTGGTGAGGGGGCCCAATTGCAGTGGGGTATAACAATAATTTATAGTTCCTGTTCACTTGTGGTTCGACCATTCAATGTGGCGGTTACCTGTGCTCATCCAATCATTGTCCGACACAGTTGCTGCATGAGCCTCCCTTGCCTCTGCTGCACAAGCAGTGCTGGGCCTTGCAAGGCAGACAAGTTTTCAGGGCAGAGGGTATGGTTGCTTTGAGAACCAAGGACATACATTCTTTGTTATTGCTACACTGGCGACAGAAGTCCTGTGGCAAGTGAGCTTTGAGGCATTTTGTCTTTCTGTTGGTTTCTTAGTCATCCTTAGCAAAAGTGAAAACTAAAAAGAAACAAACAAACAAACAAAAAAAAATAAAAACAAGAACAGCGTAAGTATCCTTACTTATGTCTCATACACTTTTAAAAAATAATAATATTCAGAAATACTATAAATCTCTGTGCAACTGTTAGCTTCTGAATCCAGGAGGATATTCAAGGAATAAAAAAATGTACTTTCATATTGCTAAAAAAATCTTGGTTACCAATCACATCCTGATTTCCCTTGTTGAGAATGAAGTATAAGACATTTAGACTCATTAATATAGATTTTAATAAAGTCACCTAATTGATTCAGAAGTTAGAAAAGTAGAAAGATTTCTTGGGGACTCTCTTAAAAGCATTTATGGTTGCCTTCTTAACACGTACTAATACTAGCAGCTGAAGAACACTCACGTATTTCTCCACAAGTAATCAGCTAAATGAGAGGAAGCACAGACAGTCTGAATATATTTTTAGATTTATATGCAAATTACTATCTTTCTTTTCTAAATGTCTCACACTTCCTATTTTGCCTAGTCTATTGCTTTGTGCTGTGAATATAGAATATTTCAATTTCACAGATTTAGAAAAATAGTATTTCTGACAGAATCAAAGTCCATTTTTATTGGAGTCACAGGGCCTAATTCAGTGTAAAAATATGCGCAGATCTATCATTACACTTTGAAATAATGTTTTACTAAAGCAAATTTTATTTCCTTTTTAGCAAACTGTCTGAATAATTTTCATTGCAGTTAAATTTATCTTCTGAATTAGAGGAAAAAAATCTAATTATGTTTGTGTAAACTGCAGTCTTTTCCTAATCAGCACATCATTCCATTAGATTTAATGTGAGGCTCCCTCAACTTTGGTAGAAATAAAAAGGTTAATGACAAATATGCACTCATAAATGTATAATGCTCTTTGTTAGTCATGGTTTTAATTATTTACTTTGGTTTTTTTAGGAGTGGTGCTCTTGGATCACATAATAAACTACTACATTAGATTGGATTGATCTTTTTGGAATGGTATTTGAATTATAACCACTACTGTTTTTCTGAGACAGTTGTAAACCAACATTGATCGTCTCTGTAAAACTGGATAGTTAAAAGACTCATTATGTATGAGTATATAATATATATGGATATATGGATAATATGAATTACTCATACATATTACCACCACAGAATAAAGGAATACATGACACTGCACTAGAGTATAAATAACAACTGCACCAGAATATAACCCAGGTTAATAGTGCTTTCATCAGAGCATGTATATGTAAGAAAAAAGAAGGGATAAAAATTCCAGAAGTCAGACAAAGCAACAGAGAAACATTAGACCTTGGAACAACAGTACTGCAATCCAGAAAAAAAAGCTAAAGAAAAGCTTTTAGTGTGAATACTGTTTTGACAGTGGATTTGAGTGCTGTTCAAGTTGAAAACCGTACTTGGAGCTATGAGGACTGAAATTTTTACCTTTGTGAGAATTCTCCAGTGTTAAAACAAACAAGATTATTTCTAAATAACAGAATGCAGCTAAACTGCAGTGTGATGCTTAACTTTAACAGGCTTCTAACTTAGTACCCATGTAAATCAAAGACAAGATCCTTATCATTGATGTCTTTATTCATCTAACTTCGGTCATAATTTAGATTACATATCCATAAGCAAATCTTTCTACAACTGAGTATTATAACAAAAAATAATGCAACCTGTGTTTGGGGCTGAAAAAACTTGTCATGATATTCTGAAGATTTGTGAAGAGAAAATCACAACTAAATCTGCATGTCATGGTAAAGCAATGAGGAAGGAGGCAAAATTTAGATTTTTATTCAGATTGATAAAGTATAATCAACCAAGTTTGAAAGAATAAACAATTCTTTCATTTAGATATAGGGTGTCTTTTTACAACTATCCCTCTTGAGTTGTTTGTGAGTTGGGCTTGGGATTTATTTGTTTGTTTTTTAGATTCTGATTCTGAAGTGCTTAAAATGAGTAATGGGTTTGAGAAACCGCTAAGAAAAAAGAAAAATAATGCTCCTTGAATACTCACTAACTCAAACAAGAAAATAATTTTTAAGGAAACTTATAGAGTTGCAGTGCAGCTCTGGAGTGATATTAAACTGTATAGCGTATGAAGGCATGGACCCCAGACGAAGGTGCAACCAGAATTGTTTATTACAACAAATAATAATGTTCACCCACATCTCCCTTTTTTGTTTAATATACAGAATAATTCTTGTGTTAATTTATCAGATAATGGTTACATGTATATTACATACTAATCATTACTTTGAACCTATAGTGTTAAAACTATAATAAACTATAAGAATACTATTAGACTTATTGATTTCTATAACTCTCTTATATAATGTGATTCATTTACTTCCATGCAAATTCTATGTTATGGCATTTTATCGAAACTGCCCAAAGCAAGTGTGGACCTGAAGAAGTCACCATAACTGAAGGAACAAAGAGGCATACTGAAGATGTCGAAACCGTCCTCTGTGAAGATAAAAGGGACTGCCTGGCTTGCCTAAATTTGCAAGCCCTTGGTGGAGCTGCGACTCTCCAGCCACCCAGCACTGCTTTTGCTTTCCTACCTTAATAAATATTTAGTGAATCCATTTTGGACTTGATTGGTTTCAATTCAACTATAACAATTTGCAGCCTTCACAAGTTAAAAGTACATTTCAGAGATGTGTGTGAATACATGTATGTAAATATTTTTCTAAGCATACATGCAATATTTTTTAAACAAGTTATTTAAAGTTAAAGGATGTTAGCAAAGTCAACGAGATATTGCAAAAGATGCCTCTTTCACTTAGTAACAGCCACAGAAAGCCTCCAGATATTTCAGCATTTATATTCTTGGGAACCCCTTCGAAAATAGGTGGAAGGGAAGTAACTTAGATTGTCTTTTGACCTCAACATTTACCTCAACATTAAGACATTTTAGCACACAGTACTTAAATGCCAGATGCATAAGCAGTCCAATAAACATATACCAGATTACAGGAGTCCCCTCACTGAGGAAATGCCCTTAACAAATTAGTTACACAGTAAGGTTCTGTGTTTTTTGGTTTGTTTTTTGTTTGGTTGGGTTTTTGTCCTACTAAACTATTAAACTCTAGATTCATTCCTGAGGATAGTTCAATGACCAATTTATCAGTGTTCTACATTGATAGTCCATTGGTTAAAGCAGCTTCCTGGGAAATGTGAACTATGGATGGAAATCTCTTTAGGCTGCAGAGAGCAAAGACAAGAACACTAACAATAAACTGCTTTCCAGAAAGCACTACTGTTCCTTTGAATTGAATTCAGGATTGCCTCAGAACACAGAGCATAGGCTGAAATGAGATGGATTTGAACTTCCATGGAAGAGGCTAGAATTTAAGTGCCACATTGTCAGTGAAGGCACCTAAATTGATTTCAACTTGGTCTGATTTCTTCATCCAGTAATAGACTACCCAGGGTTAAAATTCCTAAATCTAGTGCACATGCAGCACACAGATTTTACACAGTATTAAACTCCTGCGACTTATTTGCTTGTTTCTTTGTAAATACATACCTTACATCTGCCTGTGCAATGACTATAGAAAGATGCACTTCCCGCACCAGGTTCATTTCTGCAGTCCTCATCTTGTCAAAATTCTAAATAAAGCTTAAGGGATGTTCCACTAAGTGAAAAATAAGACAATCTTTCATCATGATTTATTTTTAAATTACAGCTGTGTCACTGTATCTGTTTGAACCCCTAGTGCTCAAATTTCTACAATAGCCCCTATAGAAAAAATGTACGTAAAAATGATAAGCAAGTGTAACTGGCATCCTGTTTTTGTTAGTAGCTAAGATTTTAGTTTGTTTCAGCTGTCCATATACTTTAATAAATAGAAATAATTTATTTGGCTTTTTCTGTATTCAATTTAGATTTTCATCTGCTCAGAGAATGTAAACTATTACATTATGGTACCAGACATCTAATATGCCTGCTTCAATTAAATGATGTAGGTAAATCAATGTAATATAGTTACATATGACATTAGTATTTAGTTGTCATATTTGATTCATGAATGTATTTTCTTATTAGATTAAATTGATCTTTTCAAATTTGTTAAATATAAAATATTAAGAATAGGAGGTTGTTTGGGTTTTTAGAATGAAAAGTGGGTTTCACTTCAGTTTAGAAGTTTAAGTTTAAGCTAATGGATTTTTTAATGGTTCGATTTCTCAATTGTTTTTGATGACTCCTACCAAAATCCTTTCAAGTCAGGTACTTGAAGGATACATGCCATGTATGCAAATCATTCATTTCAAAGCATTTCAAGGGAATATGTATTTCACCTTATAGCACTAAATATTTTTAAATGGAGGAAATATTCCTTAAAATAGTATATGCTAATTGTGTCTGCTACCCTTATTTATGTTAGTTACTGTCTCTCTCTACAAGCAGTTGCAATTAAAAAAAAAACAACAACAAAGCAACAAAGCTATCTGTGGAATAAAAAGCCACTTAATGGAAATAAATCTGGCAAAATCTCACTCTAAATAGACCTGTGCTTTTATGGATTGTTCTCACACTCTGTATTGCAATGAAAACTGATGCATTACAATGTTAAAAGTGTGAAAAGAGACATGATAGGAAGAGTACCTTTCACCTTGCAGCAAACATATCAATTTAAATATCTCAAACAATGGTAATTACCCTAGACTTCTGTCACTGTCATTGAAGCCAAAGGGGCCCTTTTAGAAAGTTTTCCACCTTGTCTATTTAAGACAGCTACTTTAGGATTTGATAATTCTGTTCCTCTTCATTAGCTATAAAAGAACTATAACCAACTAACTCAGATATAGGTGTCTACAATATAAAACAGAGGAATTTTACCTTTTTGGCTTAGAGCTGCATTTACAGTTCAGACTTTGTATTTAAGCAGGAGAAACTGTAGATACAGTGAAAAAAAGTTATGAATGTCGCTAAGCATTTGAAATTGCTTTTAAAAGCTCATTAGTAATTCTAAAGAAACTGATATTTGTGACTGTCTCCTCATGTCCTCAACTCATCATAGCTTCAACTGTGTTGGAAGGTTCTATGATTAGTTTACCAACATGTAACCATTACAAATATGTAGCCATGTTTGTGATGTAGAACCAAAAGGAAGCTATCAGAAAGTTTCTCAACGTGACTACTATCCTGCATTCATTTAAAACTCTAGCTCCCTCCACCCAATATGTGATGAAGAAAAAGCTAAAAGATATTTTGGTAGGAATGGAAAACAAAATAAAACAAAGAAGGAAAGTAAGGGGAGGAAGGAAGGAAGGAAGGAAGGAAGGAAGGGAGGGAGGGAGGGAGGAAGGGAGGGAGGGAGGGAGGGAGGAAGGAAGGAAGGGATGGAGGGAGGGAGAGTAGCATAAAGGTATTCTCCTAGGACAGGTGAAGGTAACAGGACAAACAGTTGCAGCATCAGGAAAATGAGTGAAATACTGACAGATGTATCTAATTAATAGTTATGAAAATGAGGAAATATTCACTAGGCTATTAATTGCATCTCAAGGTTTCAATGGATTTAGAGCATTGTAATTCTCAAAGCTTGCTGTTAATTTATGTAAAAATGCTTATTGATTTTAAGCATTGGTCGCTATTAGTAATGAAACAGTTGCTTACATTATTTTCTTTTAATGAAATGTAAACCCTGTATTATCCATGCTTATTCTTGGGCATAATGAAATTTCTGATGTCCAGTCCCCGTGTTGCTGAACCTATCAATGAATTAGTCAAGTTTCATTAAAAGGAAACTTCTTCCTGGGGTCAGTTGTTATTGCTGGGCATGTCGGGGGAAGCTATAACACTTCTACTGCAGTGCTTGGTACATTGTTCAGTTTGCACCAGAACTGTATCAGAAAATAAAAGCACATGAATAAGGAAAAAAATTTTGTGGCTTCCAAGTGTTGAAATGGGATAAAGGAGTCTTTGGCCTGGAGAAGAGAAGGCTCTGGGGAGCCTTTCAGTACTTAAAGGGTGCTTGTAAGAGAGATGGGGACAGACTTTTTAGCAGAAGATGTTGTGATAGGACAAGGGGCAATGGATTTAAACTAAAAGAAGATATATTTAGACTAGATATAAGAAATGTTTTTCAATGAGTGTGGTGAAACACTGGAACACTTTGGCCAGAGAGGTGACAGATGTGCCATGCCTGGAAACATTCAAAATCAGGTTGGATGGGGCTCTAAGCAACCTAATCTAGCTGAACATGTCCCTGCTCATTGCAGGGGCGGTTGGACTAGATGACATTTAAAGGCCTTTCCAACCCAAACTGATCTGTGATCCTATGAAAATATCTGTAGTATACACATTTTCAAGATACAAATTATTAAACTGACAACAAATTTACATCTGTATCCTGCACAATAATTACATTCCTTTTACTTTGTTTTATGTACTATTCTCACTTGGGGTGGAGGGTGGGGTAATATTCTTCAGACAAAACCAGCTTTCAGTTAAATACACATTTAATTTTTCTATCACCAATTACAGATAGTATAAAAGGTATCTTCATTTAATCCAATAATGTACCCAGAAAAGATATTTCAAAGTATCCTGCAGTTATATTACAGCTATAGTGCCTTGGCAAGCAAAAATTCACCCTTGTGTTTAATTGGCTTTAGTGGCACCACTTTATTAAAAAACAAAGCAAACAGAAGATAGTTTTCCCTTTGGACTACTTAAAAGAACAAAGATCAAATCAAAATCTGGGAAATATTTAGTCTAATTTCTGCTCACATTGCATCTAATGAAGATAAATCAATAACGAAATAGAGTATGTACCTTTACGCATTCTGACATTTCCCAGGAGAAACTACATTTCAGTTGGCTATACTAAATGAAAGAACTTTTAGTTGCCTTCTTGAAACTGTCATTATGTAGGAAAGAATCCTTTCTTATAAGGAAACTAATGCCTAAGGAACTACTCTCCAAATGGAAAATTTGTGTTCTTTTCTTTAATCTGATGTTGTTGAATGCATTTTCTATCAAACACTGCTACATACTTTTGAGTAGGCCCTCAAATCTGTCTCTTGTAACAAGTTAATATCTAAATTAAAAAAAAAAATAATTATTTTTTCTCTCTCTGCAACCCAGTGAGTTCTTGAAGGGGAACAATTTCAACAAAAGAAATATTTTTTTCTGCTCTTCTCATTCTTGTGTAAAAAAGTCTTGTTTGTAGATTTTCATCTATTTTTTTCTTAAAGATAATTAAGTGTTGTGGTCTATCCAGCAAAGTATCTCCCAACTTTATCACTGTGATCATACAGGCAGTTCTTGGCATGTCCAGCAGCACATATTTAGGTCTTTATAGAAATTTAATTTTGTCAAATGTTAAGCTGCACTGGAGTCAGAGTTGAGATGTTTTAATATTTTCACATTATCCACAAAATAAGAATGACTTATTGCTTCAGAAGATCAACTGAGGTCAAGATTTTTTCTCTACTGGTGACTATAACAGGAAGTAAGCACATTACTCGTGAGTACTTCCTTGGCCTTTTCAGCTCTCTTACCTATGGAAATTTCCTGAACCTGATGTCTGAGATCTGTTCAATTACTCTTGATTGATCTTTCATACTAATTTTCTTTTATAGATTCAGCCCTTGAACTTGTGCAAAGTTTTCCATAAGTAATGTCTTTTTGCAACTTGGAGGTCACCAAAAACATTCCTTACTGTGTTTATGAAGAGATACATCTTTTTGTTTGTTCTGAATTTTCCTCCTCCTATTTAAATTCATGGAATTTTTTTCTGCTTTTGGAACAGTGAAGAGTTTTTCACTGCTCATTCTGTTCATGTCACTCACAATTCAATAGACTTCTATCCATTTCAAGTAATACCTTTTCCAAAGGTATTACTGAAGACCTTCAACCTGAAACCATTTAATAGCTTTGAGATAGGACAAGCCTACCAAAACAAAACCCAAAACCAAACAAGCTAGCACACTATATAATATTGGCAAAACATAGATTTGTCAGGAGCATACAGATTGTTTTCAGTATTTTGGTTTTATTCCTTTCCTTGTAATTTCACAGAATCATAGAGTTTGTCAGAATTGGAAGGGAACTCTAAAGATCATCTAGTCCAACTCCCCTGGCAAAGCAGGATTGCCTAGAGCATGTCAGAGCATGTTCCTCAGGACTGCATCCAGGCGAGTCTTGAAATCTCCAAAGAAGGGGACTCTACAACCTTCCTGGGCAGCCTGTTCCAGGGCTCTGTCACCTTCATCGGAAAGAAGTTTTTCCTCATAGTTGAATTGACCTCCCTATGTTCCAGCTTGTGCCCATCCCCCTTGTCCTGTCACTGGAAATCACTGAAAAGAGTCCAGTTCCATTTCTTTTTTGTTGTTTTTCAACCTCTACCAAAATGTGACATTTTTGTAAACTAACTATCATAATCCCATTTTACTGGTCCTGTGGGGCAGCAATCAGATCAGGGTCAATCATGTTATATGTGACATTGGATCATTTTTCAGCAGGTATATAATTTTTATTTGCATTTAACTTCCTTTGCAATTTTTCTTCTTTGTCACTCAATCTTACAATGTCCTTCACAGTTCTTTCACAGGTGTGCTATCATTGCTATCTTAAATAGCCCTATGTCATCAGCAATATTTGTCATCTCTCTTTTAATTTCTTTTTCCACATCACTTGTCAGTATCTGAAACAACACAAGTCATCGCATAGTCCCCACAGAATTCTGCCAGGGATCATTTTATATTGCAAAACCTAATAATTTACTCCTGTCTTATAACTAATTATTTATCCATACAAGTACTTGTCCTTATATCCTATGCAGTCTTAACTTCCTTAAAAGCTTTATGTGAGAAGCTTGTTAAAAACCTCTGTAAACCCAACTTTTTCTTGTCCCCGGATTATCCTTACATAGATTTGTTTCTCTCTCAGATGAATAGTAGTTATGTGGCCACATCTTTTAATAGAGGAGTCCGTTTGTAAATCTGGACCCAAAAAGCTTTTCCATTGCTTTAAAAACCACTGGTCTTTTAGAATGTACTGTGTTACAGAGAAACTCACTGCACTGAAGATATTTATAAATGTAAATTTTTTTTCAATATTTAATCAAAGAACTGAATTAAACATTATTTTCTCAAGAAAATCTGATCTTCATAATAACAGTTAATACAGATAACCTATTCCTTGTAATTACCTCCCTTTAAAAAGTCTATTTAGACTTTCAGAATAGGACTTTAAGGGATTCAAATTGAAGGTTTTCAAGTGGGAGCTAATGAAATATTTTTCCTTTTATATTAAATTAGATGTCAGTGAAATCTTAATTGTGTATGACATATACACATAGTTTAAGCCCGTTTGAAAAATGCAGCACCATTTCTAAGAAGAGTTCAAGCAACACCCAAATCTTGTTTGATTGATGCCAAATGAGAATACATGCGATCATAAAACACAAGCCACAGGAATACTCATCCAGGCTGTCAGATGTCCAAGACTAACAGGGCTCCCATGCTGGTTGATGAGAGTGAAGAAGTTGTTTTAAAAAGATTTGTGATCTTCTGTACAAGAAAAGCAACAAGAAATTGCTATTGTACTTTGTATAATGACAAACAAATATATAAAGCTTTAGTATAACTACTGGACTTGTGAGTTACTAAAGTCTAGATAGCGACTCTTCCTATGTGTCTGTGGGTAGAGATAAGTTCCCTAAAGCATATAAAAATTACTGTCAGACATTATCATTTTTTAACTTAAGATATGCTAGAAAATGGTTTTCAGTCCCATGTAAAATCAGATAATAGATTTCAGTCATTGGGAAAAGAAAAAAACATAATAAAGGCTGCAATGCCAGGAACATAGTCAGCAAAGTCACTTACCACACAGATATGATTAAAGTGCATTATAACTTCCACTATGAGCAATTCTATGAATCTTTAATTTCCTGTACTATCTCAGGGCCAGTTCTGCAAATTCTTTATCATGAGAAAAGTCCTGGAGTTCAATGAGATTACTCACAAGGGTAAGGCAAAAGACAAGTCTGGTACAGCCTATAAGATCAAGCTATAAATGCTGCCAAGCTTCATCTTTCAAGTTCTTTTGATCATGTACAACCATTTTTATCTTTCCTTTCCTTTTAAAAAAATTACGACTTGAAAGACAGCTGTGACAAAGTATTTCCATTAATTCAAATAATGCCCTATTAAAAAAAAAAAGGCAAAAACATAAAACCAATCTGATTTCTACAGGTATTGCAGTGAAGATTAATAAACTATTTAATTGCAAATTAGAAATGTTAAGAAAAAATTAAGCAAGTCATTTAAGGAGGTCGCTGAGGAAAACAAGGAAAACAATATAATTTTTTAATCAATTATCAATTAAAATAGGTAAAAAAAGGAAACAGTCAATATGAAGTTATTTACCTATTCAGCTTTAAAAAACAGTTGGTACTATCTCATCAGGCCTTATTTTCCACTAATTGATGCAGTTTAATTCATATTTCTGTATTTTATGGTAGATTAACCATGAAAATATAAGTGTCTGAAAATTCCATTTTGATTTTGAGAACTTAATTTTTTTCCAAATGTGAGAATTGTGATTCTAAACTGCTATTTTTAATTTAAATTAAGTTTTGGTTTGGTTTGTTGGCTTTTTTTTATTAGATTCTAAAATATTTACCAAATTCAATGTGTTTTCTGAAAGCTTTAAACTTAATGAAATAATTTTCTTGATATTAAGAGGCAGTATTTTTATTACAAGGAGTATTATGCATGCATTATTTTATTAATATAGTTTTGTTAATATAATATATATATAAAACTCCTTAAGTCATGAGTGACACTACAGTACTTTGTACATTGTAGTTTATAATGTAATAAAGGCAAAATCATTATTGAAATGCTATTCTAAGTAATTACAGTGCTATACAGTAGAAATGTTTTTTTGTTTTTGTTAGAAGCTCAGTTTATTAGCTTGTTCCAAATTAGAGTCATCACTTGCCTTGTCAGTTGTAGAGAAAAAAAGTGTACTTTTATTCTCCTACCAAGTATTTGTTGCAATTCGTTGCAAATTCGCTGATGATACCAAACTGGGAGGGGTGGCT
>BJBW01014502.1:0-12319 GCA_004320125.1 Scolopax mira | reverse complement strand
CGAAGGGCAACCAAGATGATTCAAGGACTGGAGCATCTCTCTTATGAGGGGGGAGATGATGATTCTCATGATACCTCCTGCTTTTCACTTTTCAACATCAACTGGAGTATCTCAAAGCTAGAGCTTACTTAATTTGTAAATCAGTCTTTTGAAGTGTTCGTAAATGTTCTAGAATGACACAACTTGGTGGAAGCAGAGCTGTCTTTTTGCTTATAGAAGCCTCTCTAGGAGCATTCCCCATGAAGTATATTATGCTGAAAGGCTGTCTTTAAGAAAGGCATTTTCAGATCAACTCTTGTAACACTTACTGAAAAATCATCGTTGTGATGATTTATTTAATTCACTGGTAGTATCAGTCCTAAAAGAACCTGCTATTGTTGGTTATTTTTCAGATTACTTAAATGTCTGCCAACAGTCAAAAAAAAAAATTCTGTTTTGTTGCTTTGGTTTATTTAGAGGAAGGTGGGTTTTCTCAGTTCCACTCTAATAATTCTGATCAATAGCAGTTAAATAATTTTCAAATATGTTGACTTCTGTTCCTTCAAGATGGAAAAGCGGTACTTTCTCCATTTTGAATATGGAAGAAAAAAAGACCTTAAAAATTAAAGGCTGTTCATGCATTGTTTTTCCTTTTCCACATGACGTCAATATTTGAACCACTAAAATACAGGTTTGTTATGGAATTTTTTTTCAGTGGAAATGACAGTCTGGGGACAGAGGAGAGAGAATAGGAGAGGACCTAATCATATCCAATTAAAATTCTTGATTTTTACCCAAAATATCTACACATAATCTTAAGAAAAGCACATGAACTGTGAAATATGATCTATTAGCATATACTTATAAGGCAACTTTCATTACAGCAACCTTGGGATAATGTAATTGTAAACAGGATTCTGGACACCAAGATTACTATCTGTGTACTCTGGGCTACATTTTGTTATTTGTGATCATACTAACCTTCATGATATTGTGCTTGAAATGTTGCTATCTAAAATTAGGTTTATTTAAAAATGGATGATGGTGCCTAAAGATTTTCTAGCCTAAACATTAATTTTAGTGGATTATAAGGTTTAAAGTCTTAACTAGTGAATCTTATCAACCCCTTTTGAAGAGATACCTAATCTCTGAATTTGCTAGAAGTGACTGGTTCCTTTACAAGACAAATAGGATTACCAGTCTAAATCTCCTGATTCCTGGATGAGTACAGCAAATTTGACTGCTGTCTTCTAGATCTATGACTTCCAAACTACAGTAGTTCAGCTTCAGAAGATAGATTGAAGGAGATTAATTCTCAAGCTGTCATATAAGAAATCCAGTTCAATATAGAAGTCTTTGACAGTCAGACCAGACAGAACCATGCAAGAATTATAAACTGGATATTACCATTCACTTTTTAGCTGAAAGAGGAAAACAGCTACATAGATGATCTAAGAGCTATGTTTGAAAATACCTGGGAATTTTCTAATTTAAATGGCTAAGTTTATTGTCCAAATACCACTCAAATGCATCATATAGGCCTACTAACCATCTCATCAAAGACCAGGCGTCAATACATAAGCTGTCTGACTTCAAAAATTATGAGAGTCTGGTCTACTACCTGTCTATAGGCATATATGAAAACAATGTTTTAGAGAAACACTACTTTCTTTTCAGTATCAAATTACAAAAACCTTCAAGAATTATTTAGCTATTAAAGTAGTGGAAAACAGACACATTTTTAATACTTACGAGACCTGAAGGCAATATAAAACCATGGCCCACTAAACCACAAAACATTTAGAAGTCTGAAATTACAAACAGCATGATGAAACAGTTTCTTTTTAAAGTGTCACACTGAAAAAAAAAAATCTCTCTCTCATTCTGAGCCAGTAGCAAATGTTATGTATCATGGGAGAGCTTTCACTTCCATTGAACAAAAATCTGATGATCTAGATACAATTTGAAGTACCCTTTGTCTTCAGAGAGGGCATTATATTTATAGACTCACAGGGTTACTCACTATATTACACATGAGTCAGGATTAGTTTGCCATAATCTTGATTTTATAGTATAGTTTGAAGTAGGCAAGAGTCACATGATTTGGTCACACCATCAGCTGCATCTGGCAAATGTTCACAGAAATCAAATAATTTCCACCGGTGGAGAATCAAATTCCTTATTTTTCACAAATAATGTATTCTACCTACTGTTATAATTTATCTCTTCATTTGTACTGCTTTTTTTTTTTCATCATTTACTCTTTGTTATGAGTTATATGATTTTTTTCAAAGAAGATTGAAGTGAGATTTTAATCTTTAAAAAGCTTAACAAAACAAAATAATAAAATAATAAATACTTTACAAGTAAGTGCAAAATCAATGATATCTTCCAGGTAAATCTAGGTACTTAATTATATTGAAAAAAAAATATGTTTAAATAAAATTCTATGTCTAGTGTACTATTTAGTTTTATATATGACAGAAATATATACATCTTTTGCTTTTTCTAGCTTTTTAAGTAATATTGTGATCTAAAATTAGTTGTTTAACATAACAAATACTTGAATCATGTTTAATTAAAAATAGCAAAGATATTCATAACTTTCTAGCTTTATTGTTATGCAAAAGCATCACAATAGCAAACACAAATACCTATAATCAATTCAAGAATTACTCAGGAAAACTGTGCTCTAACTTTTCACTTTCATATACTTCTTTTGTTTCTAAGCAGACATAGCTTCTGAAGGTTCACTTCTTTGAAATGTATGTGACACACAGGTGCTATTTATTGCATGTCTCTACAGTAACCTGAATATACTATCTAAGTATTTATTATCAGGTTTCTCTTCACAGCCAGGAGGAGCATATCCACTTTTTCTTGTTTCTGATGTCACATTTAATGACATTAAAGTTTCAGTTGCTTCCAGTGCATCATTTGCCTTTATTACATTTCACTTTGAGTTTTCTGTCTTTTCCTTTTTAAAGTATACTACTTTAGTAAAGTGCTCTAACCACTTTACTTAAAATAAAATTATTACTTGGTTCACACAGTGAAATCTAAAAGTGATTCTGAATGCAAATTCCAATTAGACAATAACGTCCAGCTCCCCACAGTAGTAAACTGTCAATCCCTCTCTTCTTCTCAGCAGGTTCTCTTCTGTGGTTCCCATTCAGGGGAACCAGACACTGTCTGTACACTCAGGAGGGTGCCTGGACACCTGAAGCAGGATTTCAGTAGGCAGAAAAATGACTTTAAGTTAACAACTGCAAAGCTCGAGTCTGTTTTCAGTATCTAAATTTCATTCTTTGTTTGGCCTACTTAGTCCTTTCGCGTGTAAAGAGATCTGACAATGATATCTGATGCTATAGCTGTACTTCCTCTCACTATTGTCTAAATCAAAGTTCAGCAGGTGACAATCTCTATTTCATTGATGCTGTCTTAATCTGCACAGGGTTAAACATGAATGGATATCTTCCATCCTAGACAATATATTTTGTAAGCCATTTCTTACCAAAACTAGAGTGTGGGTATAATTAAAGCTGGCAAGGGATGTCAAGGACAACAAGAAGAGTTTCTTCAAGTACTTCATCAGTAAAAAGAAGACTAGGGAAAATGTGGGACCACTGCTGAATGAGGTAGGTGCCCTACTGGCAAAGGATGCAGAGAAAGCAGAGTTACGGAATGGCTCCTTTCCTTCAGTCTTTACTGCTAAGGTTGGCCCTCAGGAACCCCGGAACCTGGGGTAGGAGAGAGATCCTGGAGTAAGGAAGATTCTCCCTTGATCAAGGAGAATTGGGTTAGAGATCATTTAAGCAAACTTGACATCCACAGACCCATGGACCCTGATGGGATGCACCTGTGAGCACTGAGGGAACTGGAAGATGTTATTGCAAAGCTGCTCTCCATTATCTTTGAAAAGCCATGGGGAACAGGAGAGGTGCCTGAGGACTGGAGGAAAGTTAATGTCACACCAGTCTTCAAAAAGGGCAAGAAAAGAAACTACAGACTGGTCAGCTTCACATCCATCCCTGGAAAAATGATGGAACTGCTCGTTGTGGATGACATCTCTGAACGTGTAGAAGGAAAAAAGGCCATTGAGAATGGCCAGCACGGATTCACCAAGGGGAAATCATGCTTAACCAATTTGATCACCTTCTATGATAGAATGACTGGCTAGGTGGATGAGGGGAAAGCAGTGGATGTTGTCTACCTTGACTTCAGCAAGGCTTTTGACAATGTCTCCTGTAACAAGCTCACAGGTAAGCTTATGAAGCATGGGTTAATTCAGTGGACAGTGAAGTGGATTGACAATTGGCTAAATGGCAGAGTTCAGACAGTTGTGGTCGGTGGTGTAGAGTCCAGTGAGAGGTCTGTGAGCAGCGTTATCCCCCAGGGGTCAGTACTGAGTCTGTTCTTATTCAATATGTTCATCAGTGATGTGGGTGAGGGGGCACAGTGTACTCTCAGCAAGTTTGCTGTCGATGCAAAACTATGAAAAGTGGCTGACACACCAAAAGGCTGTGCTACCATTCAGTAAGACCTGCACAGGGCGCAAAGTTGGGCAGTGAGGAACCAAAGAAATTCAACAAGGGCAAGTGTAAAGTCCTGCACCTAGGGAGGAATAGTCCCATACACTGGTACAGGTTAGGTGCTGATCTTCTGGGAAGGAGCTTCACAGAGAGAGACCTTGGATCCTGATAGCAACAAGTTGACCATGAGCCAGAAATGTGCCCTTGTGGCTAAAAAGGCCAATGGTCTGCTGGGATGCATTAAAAAGAGCATGGCCAGCAGGTTGAGGGAGGTCATCTTCCCCTTCTACTCTGACCCTGGTGAGGCCCCATTTGGAGTACTGTGTCCAGTTCTGGGCCCCCAACTTCAAGAAGAACAAGGAGCTACTCGAAAGAGTCCAGCAGAGGGCTACAGAGATGATCAAGGGACTGGAGCACCTCTCTTATGAGAGTCCTGTGTCTGTTTAGCCTGGAGAAGACTGAGACGGGATCTTACTAATGCTTATAAATATCTAAAGGGTGGGTGTCAAGAGGATGAGGTCAAGCTCTTCTCAGTGGTGCCTGATGACACAACAATGGGCAACTGACACAAGCTAGAACACAAGAAGTTCCCTCTCAACATGAGGAAAAACTTTACTTTGATGGTGATAGAGCACTGAAACAGACTGCCCAGAGAGGTTGTAGAGACTCCTTCCCTGGAGATACTCAAAACCCACCTGGATGCTATCCCATGCAACCTGCTCTAGGTGAACCTTCTTTGGCAGGGAAATTGGTCTACATGATCCCCAAAAGTCCCTTCCAACCCCTGCAATTCTGTTAGAGAAAATAGGAAGTTCAAGGAACCCAATAGCATGAGACTATAGAAGCTTTGTGACTGAAGTCTGGCAACAGTAATATTATCTCTGAATAACAGCTTTTTAAAGGAATTGTTTCAAGAATTTTTACCTGAAGAAAAACAAGTAATGTTAATACAAGTCACACTGTGTAGAGATACCCATGCTAGTTCTGAACAAGATCAAAATCAGAGCAATCAGATGATTAGTGTGTTGTTTATCTGTGGAGAACTCATCCTGCAGCTAGTGTAACATTATCTTAACAAGGCTCTACTTTTTCTGGAAACATTTCATTAAATGCAACAGGTAACATTAGACTGCACCATAAGACATGCCTGGAAGCTATATTAATATTATCAAATAACATCAACAGTGCCCCTCTTCTGTGTCTGAGGGCAGCACACCTGTGTCAATTGGACCAAGTTCGCTTCTTCCTCAAAGCAAGGTGGCCTGTGAGTAATTATCCCCAAACAGTGTTATCCCAAACACCTTCCAGCCATTGCCCAGTGGAACATCAGTGCCGTGTTCAAAACCGTAATAGGGACTGAGCTAAAAATAAAGTGACCTAGGTAAAAGCAAGCTGGTCTTTGAACCTGTGCCCTGGCTGTTAGCTCACTAATATAGATATACCCATGGATCTTCTCACATTATTAACAAGCCTATGTTATACTAAGCATGCAGCAAAAAAAACAACAGTTCTCACAGTACATGCTTTGTCCTTAGGCATACTCCCAGCATCATATCTATTTATTTTTTTTAAGTTATTTTTTTAATTTTATTTTAATTATTTTTTATTTTAAATTAATAGCCTTCTGAACTCACAGGCTAAATAATACTGTCCTAAGTTTTATTTGGATCTTTAATTGGTGTGTTGCCATGAATGTACTTGTGTATTCTAGTCATTCTTCTCCTATCAGCTCACCAGTTCTTTCATTATTTTTTTATTATATTAAGAAAACAGTTATCTATTGTGATATTATTCTTTATGTCCATATTATGCTTGTACCAAGTTTTCACTTTAGAGAATACTCTTCAGAAAAAGGAAACTACATAATACAGTATTTTTATTAGCCAATTTTATTTCAGGTACTGATTTTACTTTCTGTGATTCTGTTTGTCTTCCATTTTCTGTTTATTCTCATATTCAAGTCTTCCTTCTCAACTTCTGTCTTTTTCATATTCAGTTTGCTTTTGAAGTTCATCATTCTTTTTTCGATTGAAGCCTTGTTTTGTTTTTGATGCATTTCTGCTTCTCATTACTTGTGTAATGTTGAATCATTATTTCCATGTGATATTAAACATAGAGTTAAGCAAATAGTTTGTAAATTTTCTAAATTGGTGAATTTATTTATAAAGAATGAAAAGAAAAAACAAAATATTTTCCCTAAGGCTGATCTTTCTAAAGCAGTGTGTGAAGGCCAGTGAGATCAGGACAGCGCTTTGATTGATCAGTGTGCAACAAATCTAATCAGCCTGTCTCTGCTGGCTAAATTACTGACTTTCATTACTCAAAGGGAACATCAATGGAAATTGCAGCAATGTTTCTAACAGTTGGAAGCTAAAAAAATAAGATTATGCTAAAGGAAGAGCTGTTATGCACACCAGGAGCAAAAATCAAAATGCCTCCCTTGCTTTATTCTGTACAATCAACTTGGAATTATGACCAATTATAATTCTGCTTAGGCTGAGCTTTCATTTTTGTTGAAGCTATAGAGGATAGGAATAATGAAAAATTAGTAGGGCAGAGAGTGAGTTATAAAAAATAGTTTAAATATTTTACTTTATTAAACATCATTATTGAACCCTCCTATTTATTGGAAGTTAGTGAGGTTTGCAAATACCTATTCTGGCTTCTTTCACAGCAGGAAGACAGAAGGGTGAGGAAATTGTGTGTGCACTCTACTTATCTTCCCATAAGAGTGACTGAAAAATAGAACAGGACTGAAGAACTGTGACCTTGTATCAAGGAACAACCATTATGCTCAACAAAAGCTTTTCCAATCAGAAGGGAGGGTCTATTGTAACATTAAATTTTCTGTGAATGCCCCAATGCTATTGCCTCATGCACAGAGGTTATTGACACTATCATAGTATATCTCCTGGGTTTTTTTTTTTCTTTTTTTTTTTTTTTTTTTTTGACTTGTGTTGGTAGCAAACCTAGCCTCTCAGCCAGCTCAAATGAAAAAAGAGACATGCAAAATGTACCAGCTCCCTGCATGGAAACCAAATTCAATATGAAAAATCCCTACCAGGTGGAAATCTGTGGGTGAAAATGAGGATGGTGTTCTCTTCTGATAGTACCTGTGGGGGCATATTCCTGCCATTCACAGACTGAATTAGGGCTGATAAAACTAATCAAAATCCTGTACTATGATAATTTTTTTTTTCCAAATAGGTTACAAATATCTCTGATTTATTTGTTAATCCCCTTGAAAGTTTTAGTCTTGTTACACAGCCTTTTATTGTCTTTCTGTCCTGATACATCTTAAAGAAGTTGTTAAATAGAGAAAGTTCTATAAAGAAAAATCTTAGCTTACTTTTATTTATTTATCTTTTTTTTCTTTTTATTTTATCTTCATTATTGAGATTACTTTAGTCTAATTAACTTAATTAATATACATACATATATATACATATACAGATATACACAGAAAGTAAGACCTGGTATTTCCCACATGTAAAACATCTCTACTACTACTTTATGCAATTTTATGTCATACTCCTGCTACCTAATTAAAGACATTCTTTCCAAGAATGTTATCTCAATACGTTGTAAGCTAGTTTCTGAAGAATGTGAGCTGACAGCTGTTAAAATGTATAGAAAAATATTCTCTATAGTACTAAAGCCAAAGAAGTGAAACATTCTTACAGGAGATACTTCTGCAGCTTGGGAGGTGATTTCAAGAACTGAAATTTCATCTATTGTGGTGCACAAGAAGTGGTAAATAGTAGTATATAGAGCTTGTGTTTATATAGAATTAAATTAACTTTCCATAATCTCATGGAAAATTTACATCCCATTTAAGCCCTTAACAAGGTCAATGTCACCTGAAATATTCATGAAGTCTGGAAATATATTTCTATTATTTATTGTAAACGCTTCACTAAGGCTTAGAGACCCTGATGTGCTATAAACTGAACATACGTTTAAGATAGTTTCCAACAATACATAATTAATATTAGTGACTATTGTCTTGAGAAGTCATTCTTTTTTATTATTTCCATAAGGTAAATATTGTGAAAAAAACTTTAAAAAACTGTCAGGAAATGTAACTACCAAGATAGCCACTATCTTAAAAAGCTCTTGGAAATGGTGTTTCTGAGACGTTTCTTTGTTTTCAAAAGAACTGTTCTGTGCAAACTCTGAATAACAATGAGAATGCATATCTGCTCTGGTTTTGCCTATGATACAGTTAATTTTCTTCATGACAGCTAGTGTGAGGCTATGTTTTAGACTTGTGCAGAAAAAAAAAACCTACAGGAATGTTTTTGTTATTGCTCAGCAGTTCTTATAGGGTCAAGGCTTTTTCTGTTCCTCACACCATCCTGCCAGAGAGTAAGCTGGGGGTACAGAAGAAGTTGGGAGGGGACACAGCTGGGACAGCTGACCTTAACTGACAGAAGGGATGTTTCATAGCATGTGACATCATGCTGAGCAATAAAAGCTGGGGGATGAAGGAGTAGGGGGATGATCACTTATGCTACTTGTCTTCTCAAGTACCTGTTTTGCATGAAGGAGCCCTGGTTTCCTGTAGACAGCTTAACACCTGCCTGCCAATGGGAAATTATTTGTTTTGATTTGCTTGTATGTGCACCTTTTGTTTTACCTATTAAACTGTCTTTATTTCAGAAGTTTTCTCACTTGTACCCTTATAATTTTCTCCCTCATCCCACTGCAGGGGGAGTGGGGCTTAGTTGCCAGCTGGGGTTAAACTATGACAACATCCAATCAGATAATGACAGACAAATAACCATTCATCATCCAAGTAAACTTAGAGTGGTTATGAAAGATTATTTGCCATACTAGTCCTTTGAAAAATTATAAGGTAAAGTGCTTTTACTAAATTTAACTGTAGGTTTTTCTGTGTTCTAAACAATGGTAATATAAAGTGTTGTGTCTAATGTAAGCCCTTCAAAATGTTCAGAAAGTCCCAGTTTTCAAGATAGTTTTCATTCATATTTAATTCAAAAAGTTCACAAAGTTTTATATAATGTGTAGCCACTAAGTTAGCATCTCAATCCTTAAAAAATATTTTTTTTATATTTGCACGATCCAAATTATATATAGAGCAATCAATATATTAAATAGTGTCATACAACTTTTTAGTGTCATGAGAATGTCAATGGAAAGTATACAAGAGACAAGATAGATTACATTTTTGATAAAGTACACAATGACATTAAATATGCAAAAGGAATTTCAATGCACATTGTAACATATCAGCCTTAAGTAAAAAAAAAATATAATAAAAATGATTGAACTCAAATTCAATAATTTAAAATAATGAAAATAAAATATTTGGTTACTTGAATCTGATTTTTGTTTTAGGCTTTGATTTTTTTATCATATTTTTTTATTTCCAGTGCACTTTAAGATGAAGACTTTATTTTTCATTCTTCAAAGACTTAGAAGGTAAAAAATATTATTCTTTAGTATGATAAATTATATGTTTTGTTAATTTTCACACAGTTTAATGTATGCATATTGTGTTTTGTGTTTGGTAAAAGGCTGTGGTTTGAGGAGCAGAGAGGAATTCTCCTTGATTGCTATGTACTGCCTGCTACACCTGGTTGCCATGAAACCTCCTTAAAGGAAGGAAGACTTCCCCTGTAGCAACTGAGAAAACCACTGATGAATTCAGAGTAGAGAAAGAGGAGAGAGAAAACAGTAAGCAGTGAAAATGAAAATGAGAGTTACAGGGCTGGAAAGGAGGAAGAACTGGAAGAGAGTAGGACATGTAAGCCTGAGCCAAGTAGGAAAAATAGTACTTTTTGGAGGTACACAAAAGAAATGGAATGGAGTTTGTTGCCAATCAGAATCTGTAGATTGGCAGCGAGACAAGAAAGAAGGAAAAATGGACACAGTAGCAGGAAAGAATTTATTTACAGAACCTTTGTTGTTATTCTGCTTTACCCCAAAGAACTTATTTTCTTCTATTTAATAAATGCTTATTCTTTCAATGTCTGTTTCACAAATATCTAGCTTCAGAGAAGTTCTGATTATCATGGAAAGTATTCTTTTAACAGTATGGAATTAGAAAATAAATACCATCACTTTCTCTTCCTTTACTTATTTTTAAAATTTAGATAATTTTATTCTGAGCTGAATGATTCTTTTGGAACATATTAACAACTTTATTACAATAAGGGCACCAGAAAATATAATCTATGAATGCTGTAAGTGATATATGGATGTAACAGCCACTCTAATATTTTCCTTGTTGTTTGGTTCCTGTTCATAAGGTGGCACTTAAACTAAAACTTGGAATTATTTGTGTCAATCAAATTGGTTTTAATGAATGCACGTTCACAAGATGTTTCCTTAATTCAAAAAGATAATTCCTTTAAATAAAAATTGCTTTAAAGCTCAAAGGCATTGAACGTATCTTCATTGAAGTCACTAGAGAATCTTAAATTAGTTTTTTCATTCATCAGCAACAAATAATAAAGTTGAGCTATAGAAATTTGTTATACTGTTTACCTTTTACTATACGCTCTCTCACTTTACTCTTTCCTCATTCAGAATCTCAAACAGTCAAATATGAGTACATAGAAAGCCTGCTCCTTCATGTCACTCACAAACTGTCACTGACAATAAACAAATACTTGTGTCTTGGATTTGTTGGACCATTTCAAATTACCATAATTTTTTATTAAAGAATTCATTCTTTATTAAAGAGTTCATTCAAAACTTGTTAAACATATTTTTGTGAGAGAAAATATCCATCACAACCCTCACTCCTGAAAAAATCCCCAGACAACCAAAAATATGATCCTAAAGCAACAACAGATGATATATCTGAGAGAAGAATGCAATAGGGTATTCTCAAATACTTCTCAAAGAATGTATATAGGGTATACATGCCTTACAGTATGCATTCTGGTAAATCAAATGGTGAACTGGACACTAATAAAGAATGAAAGCTAACACTGAAATCAGCTTGTCAGCTTTTCTCAATGTGATTAAATAGAAAAAAAAGTCATAAAATAATGCTGCAGCATTAAAAAAAAAAAAATTGAAAAATCAAATACCATAGCTGGCAGCATAACTTGGGATATGCTGAGAATGTAGTAGCACATATATGAGGAATTTTTAAATCTAAATTTATAACTATTCATAATTGTTACTGTACAGTGCTGATGATAACTCATATCAGACATGATGTATAAAATTGTTGCTGGGCTGGTTTTGACAGAGATAGATTTGAAATGGTATATTTTGGTCTTGGATATTTCCTTATGCTCTTTCACAGCTGCAAAAGGTAAAACAGATGACAGGATGTGATTCTCCTTACTTCTGCTATTTTTTGTGAGTGGATAATGCTACATGAAGTAAACCAAAAGTTGCCTTTATATGTTCTGCTGAACTGGGGATTACTGAGGTTTGTTTCATTGAAGTCCTATTGCTCTGCAGGAAGTAAAGCCTTCTGAAAGCTGTCTGTTTCTGGAAGCTGATGGTCAAGCCACTTTCTTGCTTCCAGTTTATTATCATCATTCTTTTTGCCGAAAACCATGCAGTTTAACAGAATAATAAGCCACAGAAGCACATGCCCCTTGAAAACCCAGTGTAGCTGACAGAAAACTGAATTGATAAGTATGATTCCCTGGGGAAAACTCAAACCTGCAGCTCCAGATGTCTCTTCAGAAAGGTGTGGATTATGACAAAATCACTCAGCTACAGGACAATCTGCCAAAGATGGATTGAAAAGTTTCGGTTTAGTTTAAACTTTTATGACTTTGTGTCGTGGTTTGGCCGTAGATGGGAACAAAGGACCA